>APFE030685464.1:43602-93519 GCA_000404065.3 Pinus taeda
ACGCCGAGTCAGGGGCGTGCTTGAGCTGGTGAAGCCTCCATGGGTGGCTTCTCCTCCACGATTTCACACCAACCGAGCCCTTCAGGAATGCCCTCCCACATTGCAACCCATTTGGCATCATCGCGAGCCCTCGCTACTTGGGATGAGGAAGGGTCTTCCATGACAGCTTTTCCTGAGGACGTGGCCTCGATTGATGGAGGAGGCAGGGGCAAATCTTGACCTGGGATGTCTGGGGGAGGAACTTCCCCTGCTGATGGAGAACCTTCACCTTCTGCTTCAGGTGTTCTCGTGAAGAGCACTGAGATGTGCGCGCTGACCCCATGAGAATCTCCCAACTTCCCCAGGGTGAAGACAACAGACCCAAATGCTGGTAGGGCTGGCCCCTCAATGTTCGCCCCGCTGACCTCCACAACTTGCTCGGCCTGAAGAGGAGCAACCCCAGCGCGACGGTGGCAGAATTGGCAGCAGCAATGGTGATGCTCCCTGTCATCCTGCCCTCGTCCTCGACCTTTGCTTGAGCCCCTTCCTCTTCGGCACGGTTGTCTATGGCGAAGCCGAGCCATGGTGAATTCGTTCGCTCTCCGCCCAAGATTTTCAACAACCGCCACCTTCCTCCCTTCAAACTCAGTCCACCACCTTCCTTCCTCCCAATTCTCCCTTCGAAATTCCGCAACTGAGCCTCTGCGCTCTGTGGAAATAACCAGATTGAGGGTGACCTGAGGTGGCGCTCTTCCCAGCCAACACCAGGCTTGCCCCCACTGCAGAGCATACGACAACCAGACCCCAGACTGACTGTATAAATCGCAGAGCAATGGCGAGAAGCCGACCCCGACCAGGTATAAATTGCCATAACCATTCTCGAAACATCCTTCGGCCCTTGCCATTCTGTCATCCATGGCCGCATTAACTGTCCTGAGCTACCACCCCGACTTAAATTCGAGTTGACGGCGGACGAGCCTGGGTAATTAAGCTGCATGGGGAGAGGCATGTGCTATCACGTGGGGGCCAAGTGGCTCATCCTCCCACTGATCTGTGGCACCCGCATCCGGGGGCACCTATCCCTACTCTTATAGTGAGTTTATTGATATATTTGTGTACCCTGTCTCTTGACTCTTGATGAGAACTCCTCCTCCCAGATTGACACATGATATGAAAAGGATACTAGAGCTCTTCAAGAACTATAGAATAGGTGTCTGGTATTTCTACCATAATCACATTATTCTTGGAATATATGGCTGTGAGTTGTGCCCCTACAGGCTACCCAGATATGTGCCAATGAGACTCTTTGCCTTGGAATATTTCAGGCAATTCATCAATTCAGATTTGAGCCACTTCCATAGCACAAAGAAAAAGGCCCAATTGAAACTCAGAGACAAATTAGGCCCCTTTGTTATGAACAAGAAAGAGGGATGGAAGGATGATGATGAGCTATTGGGTCAAACATACAGACTGAAGAGAAGCTTTTGGTGGGTACCCTACGACCCATATGGCTTCATCAACACAAGAAGGATAAATTATAGGCTAGCATCCTATGAACACTGCTGCATCCCTGACATAGAAAATATGCCAACCAAGATGAATGGTTGGAGGGCACCCTAGTTGAAGAGTTAACTGAAGAAGAAAAAATGGAACAAACCATGAAAGATTTCGAAAAAACTCTTGACTTGGAATCTTGTGGGCAGGTGTCTCTCAAAATGCCACCGCCAATTGGGGGGAGCTCATCAACTGCCAAAACTGCACAACAGGTTGCCCAGGAAAGGACTACACCAGTAACATAGACAATAAAGGGCAAGGTGTTGGTAGTGCTAGAACAAGAAATCATGGAAGAGAAGCCTGCTACTTCACAGGCACACAGCCAAGGGGAAGGCCCTTCATTACAAAAACAAGCACCAGAGGTACCATCACTGCAGACTCCTCTTCCTGAGGAGAAAAGCAAGAAAAGGGACCAAGAAAATACCACACCTGCAAGTGGGTCAACAGGTCAGCAAGAGGCCAAGAGGCAATGAGTAGATCCTCCTGAAGAGGACACTGTGGAAGACATTACTGAAAGCCCAAGAAGAGAGAGAGATGTTAGCCAACAGATTTCTATTAGCTCTCATAGACAAGAAGGAGGGAGACAGCATGGAATGGAAGTCTCCTCCTCAACGTCACAAGCAAAGAAACCATCAGACATCAAGCAATCATTCACAGAGATTAAGGCTCAGAATGAGTCATTAAGAATTCAATTGTATGACCAGTTTCTTAAGATAACACCCTCCAAACAGCATAGACTAATATCATTCTATGACATGAAGGAGGAAAAAATGATTTTCAGTCATTTCAAGGGCAAAGTTTAGCATCCCCAGTCTGCAGCTGACTACATAAGGACCAATCTGGAGGTCCTTGCCAAGGACATTCACCCAATGGATCAAATCGAATTACACAAGCAAATAGGTGAAATGGTCTATGCCACACTGGCAGACAAAGCAATGCTGGCCCACAAATTGAAAGAGTTACTGAGTAACACATCTGCTCAATTGGACTTAGACAAGATCTCTTCTCTAGCCAAATACAACCGCATAAAGGCTCTGGAGGAAATAATTGTTGAGTTGGGACATGATCCCAAGGATGCCAAGGCCACCAAGGCATTGATAAAAAGAAGGAGGAGGATATTGCTGCCCTCAGAAAGTAGTTGAAGCTACCTATAACCATGCATGCCCAAATAGCAAAGCTAGCACAAGAAAAGGCAGAAGAGGATGTCATGGATCTATTAATGAGAATGAACCAAAGGCTGATACAAGCAGAGCAAGAGCTGGAGAAAGCATTGCAAACTAAGCAGGGAGAGTCAACCTCCCAGCTACCCCAAACAGCTCCAACAATTATCTCTACTTCCCCAATAGACACAACAGAAATTCCTCCCACTGAACCACCAATGGCAACAGGTACTGAGACCATAGATGCTACAGCAGCAACAACAAGAGAGCCTGAGACCAACATGAAAATGGAGGAAATGATGAAGTCAGTGAAAGAGCTAGAAGCTCAAATGTTAGAGCTCAGAGAGACAAAAGAAAAACTAGCCAAGCTAGAAGTGAGCTATGACAAATCAAAAATGACAATAGTAGAGAAGACCAGAGAAGTGAAGGCCTTGGAGAACAAGGTGAAAACACTAGAAGAGGATCTCACCTTACATAAACCTCAGGCGGATATTAAAATGATTTTGTGGACTATGATTGGCCAGTCCATTACTGACCAATGGAGGTCAATTCAGACAATGTATGAGCAAATGGAATTAATAGATAGGGCACAAGAACAAATACAAAGGGCTTGGTCATCATTAGGAAATATGCCTGATCGGGCCAATGCACTTATCCATTTTTTGAACACCAACACCAAGGAACAATTGGCAGCTTTAGAAATCAATGATAGGACCGGCACCATTTTGACAATAAAGAAGGTGCTAACGATGAGGACTCTTATACACACTCTGGAAAGAAGGTGTCAGGAGATGCAGATGGATATTAATACCTTCACAGAGAAATTGACAAGCTTGCAGCAAAGTGGTTTACCCAGTCTAGTAACAAGAAATCAAAAGCTATTATCTCATCAGCAATATGCTCATCGGGTGAACAAGTATGTGAAAAAGCAGACCACTGCATCATCCAACAACTCAGAAAACATAGGACCTCCTTTTGGACAAAGCTTGGATGACAAATTGGAAGGATCATTTTTCATAGAACATGAAATAAATCATCTGTTTGAGGTCAAGCCCAAATTTTATAGATATACTGAAGCTGATGAGATACTAATAAATATACAAAGACACTAATTGCCCACAGAACACTGGTGGCAAAGTATGCTGGAAGTTTTTCCTAAGTAAATCCGGATCCTTTTTTCCTGTGCAGCTGGTCAAAGGGCAAGACACGTGGCAGAGGTAAATGAAGGAGCTCAGGCTAGGATCAGGACACATTAAAGATGAATCTAGAGCAGGTAACAGATCGGGACGGCAATGCAGGAAAGCAAAGCAAAGACATAACTACCAGCCAAATTCCAGGGTGAAAAAGTCTAAAATATCTTGTGAGTAAACTAGCCAGCACAACTGCAATAACTCCTGCCTTCATTTCTGCTTTTATTTCTCTGAGAAAGTAGCTGAAGGAAGTTATTACTCCTTATCTTATCACTAAGATATTTTGTAGACTCTCTTTTTGTATAAATACCCCCCAAAGAATGTACTCGGGGTTGGTGATTCTCCCATTTGAACTGCGCTATAACTCAAATATTGATTAATACAAAGGGCGTTGAAATGCATTGTTGTTCGATCTTCTGACTGTGGATGTGATCATGTTGAAATCTGCTACAGAATTCCTGTGTCTTTCTTTGGCTCAATATTTGCAATTATCATATATGTTTCATAATATTAACAACAGGGAAAAAGAATAGCCCAAAACTTGTTTAAATACACTTTGTGTTCAATTCCTATTGTTATCTATGTTTTCCTCACAATTAGTTCAAATAGAAATTCTTAAATGCTTCTATCTCTGCTAATTCTCTCATTTTGAACATTCTCAAGGAATTCTTCACTGCTCCTTGAAATTTTTCAAGCATCTTCCCTCTACCACTGGGATAAAGGATCCTTGACTACCCTTTACCCCTTGGCTTACATCCCATCCATCACTGGCTTTGGTATTGTTCCAAACTGATTATCTTGCTCTGTATTATTGTCTTTCATCTAAAAAACACACTCAGTAGTCCACTACCTTAGACTCCATTTCACAATGGAATTAAACCTATTAGACCTACATCCTACCTCTTCTTCAAATCACCATCCAAACCTATTTAAATACATAACTCTGCACAACATAACTAGCATAAAACTTAGAACAAACAAAGTTAAAGCATATAGAGAGAGCCCTCTCCGAATGCAGTTTGGCTAGAAATTGCATCTAAAAGACTGGTTAGTGGTTACCTTGGCCGTATTCCCTTTTCTGAACAAGTTTTGTGGAACAACCTGAGTGATAACATAAACCAAGGTGATTAAGGAAGCAACAGAAGATAAGGTGACTGAGTTCCTAAGGGAGAATGTATTCTACAAATTTAGGTACCCTAGAGAGCTAGTCACAGACCAAGGCAACCCGTTTATCTCCAACATGATTGAAGAACAACTCAACCATCAAAAAATCAAGCATAGGACCTCCATTACCTATCATCCACAAGCTAATGGGCAAGTGGAGGTGACAAACAGGGAACTGGAAAGCATCTTAACCAAGGTAGTGAGCAGCAGCAGAAAGGATTGGGCAAAGAGACTAGTTGAGGCCATCGGGGCCTATAATACAACATGGAAGACCACCATTGGATTTACACCCTATGAGATGGTCTATGGGAAAAAGGCTATGATGTCCATTGAGTTTGAATATAACACATTGAGGATGGTATCCCAACTAGATTTGGATCTGAGTCATGTACAGAAGGAAAGATTGTGCCATTTGAATGGCTTGGATGAATTCAGAATGTAGACCCTCCTACATACAGAGATAGTTCAGCTTTAGAGGAATATCTGGCATGATAGACATATTAAGGAGGAGCAAGTTCAAGAGGGAGATTGGGCATTGTTATATGATTGTATGTATAAATACTTCAAGGGCTAGCTAAGGGCAAGATGGCTCAGACCTTATGTGGTGGAAAGATGTCATGATAATGGTTCATTGCAAATCAAAACTATAGATGAACAATCCATTCCATTGCTTTTTAATGGAAACCGATTGAAAAAGTAAAAGAGGCCTTTATCAACACAAGATTTCATTTAAAATATCAATAAGACAGTGATGATGGTGGAGCAAGTTCTAGCTCCTCCCTCATCAAGTCACTTAAAAAGAGAAAAAAGAATCAGGATTCAGGTGAAAATCTCCATGAGGTGCCTGAGTCCCATCTTTGGGTTGAAAACCTCATGAGGCAGCCCAATGACGAAAAAATGGAAAAAAAGAGAAGATACATGGGTGAAAACCTTCCTTGAGATGCCCAGGGCAAAAATATAGGGTGAAAACCTCTCTGAGGCAACCTAGGTGTTTTTCAAAAAAAAAAAAAAGAGAGAGAAAAAAAAACATAATTGTTATTTGTAGGTGGGCGAGAAAGACAATCAAGGAGCAAAGAGAAGACCCAAAGGGAACCCTACCTCACATATATTCATCTCCTCCACTCCTTACCATGCATGCCTCCATCAATTCCATTATTTTTTCACTTCATTGCTTCAATTTAGGCAAATACTTTGTTTTCTATAGGATCCCCTATATTCCTACACGATCCCATGAAAACCTATAGGATGATCCTGTAGGAATTACAATGGCCCGAAAAATCTACAGGAAGAAATATGAGGGTGAATGGTAGGGTGGTTAGGTCCCAAAAATTCATTCTAGACATGATCTAACCCCTCATCTTGTCCATTACCATCATCCCTGCACTCACCATTCAAAACAAAAAGAGATTAGTTTCTTCCAGTTATGAAAAAGAAAAAGAAAAAAGGGAAAACATAGGAGAGTAAGAGCATTACTTGAATGTCCCTTGATCCACACACACTCCTACTTCCTATTTCCATTCATTGCAACATCCTCATAGCCCCAACTAGCAATATGGTTAAGAAATTCTAAGGGAGAAGGAATTACAGGACATCCTGTAGGAAATCCTGTAGAAGCCTATCCCACAGAATATCAATCATCAGCTACAGGCCTTCACTAGGATGATCCAGGACCTCCACAGTAGTAGCGGCATCAAATCTTTAGTCACAGACACCTGTAAAAGCCAAGAAATCATTGGTAGATAGTAAAGGAGGAAGAAGAATGACCATGCAACAAATAAACAATGCATCACCTCTGATCTTCGATAACTGCAGCATGGCATCAAGACCACAGGTAAGTATCTGCTTGCTCACTCATATGAATCATTTTATCAAAAGTTGTAAGGGTTACAAGGTAGTTGGTTTATAAGTGAAAAGGTGGCCAGTTAACTTGGCCACCTTTTTTCAGTCATCACATACAAAACCGGGTGTCCTCTCATACGTGGCTGCAGTCAACTCAAAGATAAAGGAGTAGTAGGACAAGAAGTGGTTAACTACAGATCTACAAAGTGGGAGCTGATTACAAGAGTGGGAATGATGAGGTGGTAGTGGGGACCAATGGTCCAAAAATGGAAATGTACCTCTGCTACCAGAACACCACCTCACCCCGAAAAGCTATAAAGGGAAACAAAACATTGTTTGCATGCATTTATGCATTCCACCTCCTCGAGACTCCTTCACTCAAGTCACTCTCACAACTTTGTCTTCCCACCAGAAGTAAGGATCCATCATTCTGCAAGATAAATTCTATAGGAGCATGCACAGGAATTCCTATAGGGATAGTCTACAGGAGTAGTCTACAAGATACACAGAGGCAGTCTACAGGATAAGGAGAGAGGGGTTCAAGAGGGAATATCACGAGAATTATCCACTATCACCATTCTAAAGAGGTAGGATCTAAAAATCCATCCCCATTTACAAGCAAATGAACAATAAATGCTCTAAAATCTAGTGGATATAATAAATGTGGGAGGTGAATTACATACATAGGAAACTCTATTTTCTCCTGAATTTAAAATTCTTGTGTCAAACCTCTCATTTCCTCCTCAAGTCTCACAAGCAAGATGACAGGAGGGTTTAATAAAAGAGAACCCACAAACACTGTGAGGATACAACAACAACCCAAGTGCTTGAAATATTTATAAGACACCAATGGATGAGGTTTTTTGAAAAAATCATAGGGAATGATTGTTATAGCCCCAAATATCACCCTTGGTATTTGTGATGCTTGGTTTATGGCCTAGTGCAACCACTCCTTCTAGACTTGGTCCAAATATTTTAAAAACAATTTTTTACTCCCCATACACTACTTTTCCCTATGATAAAAGCATGTACACACGGTGTTAGCGCCCAAATCTTCCTTAGACTGAAGGAAGGCAAAATTCAAGGTAACCACAAACCACGGTCAATCTGGTAGCTAGCCCTACTAGAACAGGAGAGGGCTCTCTCGGTGTCACGCTCAGTGAATAAATAAATGATATGGTCTGAGATGACTTACAGCGAATATTGATTTTAGGCTAGGTAAATAAATATGGAAACAAGAAGCAATTTTTGATAAATGACTGAGTTTCTGGGATGTATGGGACCAACAAATAGTATGAGCAGAGAATTTAACACAAAGGAACAGATTACATTGTGAGGAAAGATAGGCGGAAAGTCTAGCAATTAAATTTGAAATAATGTGGAATGGAAAGATTGTTTAGGAGGGTGAAAAGCAACAGAAGAAGAACACATAACGTGAAACTTTCCCACAGGCAGAGTAATAAACATGAATTCTACCTTATCTTACTTGGAAAATTTCACTAGAAATTAATGTGAATGAACTGTGAAACATAACGAAATACATATGAAACATAAAGAGAAGACATTTTCTACACTCACACCACATGAATATCATGAACCAGAGTCGCTGCCTTTCATTAATTCTCTGTCAAAATATACAATGAAGAACTGAGTTTCTCTCCCACAGTCCCCCTGAAATTACAACCAACCATTTGCAAATAGTTTTGCATAAAATAAATAGACTATGCCATTGGGAAATAGAACGACCCACAGTTGGGGAGTTTTTCAAATCATTACAAAATGGAAATGAAAATCCAACCATTAGTGACAAGTGAAGCGTTACAAAAATGACAAATTGCTTGGGTGACTGCTCGCCTTCCTTTGCCACTTGGATAGGAGCCCACCTTTAGTGAAAATACTTTTTAAACATTGCCTTAGTTTCTAAGAAAAATATAGCGTAAATGAGCAGGCCCACCTGTAAAAAGTCACGAATTGAAATGTCGCGGAGGGGAAGTGATTTTGGCCTCTGGGTCCCTGTGCACCGTGCCAAAAACTATATGCACCGCGCCACTTTGGAGGTGATTTTGAGGTACCTTGTAGAGTCCAAATTGTGCCCAAGTGTGTTTTTTAGAAAGCCTTGCATGTCTGCTTTCTAGACCAACTGGAATTTCTAAATTTGGTGCTCATTTAACCCTCCAAAACTTCAATCTCCCAAGACTGCTTCCTGTGTGTCAAAATAGGGGCAAAGAAGTCATTGTTTGAGTGTTTTTTACCTCCTAGGGACTCAAAACTTGCCCAAAATTCTTGGCCATGCACCAGAAGTCATGATATTTCACGCTAAATCCAAAAATGCAAACCATTTGTGATTTGAAGCTCCCAATCCTAAGCGTTGCGCCAGTGGTGTGGCGCACAGGGACAAAAACCCTGTTTTGCGCCCAAAAATTTGTCATGTGACCAAAATTGCCCCAAATTTCTTGAAATTTAGGCTGGAGGTTCTCTATGAAGTGTTATACTGGGCCGCAGAGGTGTCAGCCAATATTTGAAGTTGATCTTGCTCTTTTTTCCTCTTTTGTCTCTTTGTCGCTCTCCCCAATTTCGCCTTCAAACTCCTTATCCAAGCCTTTCAACTCATGTTTTGTGCCCTGTAGTTATAAACCATCCACCTGAATATGGTTTGGTCCTTGTTGGCCATCTCTAGCAGTCTCTCAAGGTGGATGTTGATACACTCAACCAAGACTCTCGGTCATTGTTAATCTCTTGCTCTAATGGAGTGAGCTCAATCCTCCTATGTTGGGCAGCTTGGCGATTTTCACGAATGTTTTGCAGCTCCATGATCTCATGCTAGTCTTCGAGCTGTTTGTTCCTCTACTCCAAATACCTGATAATCCACTTATCCCTCTCTAAATTGAGAGATAAGGCCTGGATCTTCATTTTCTGCTCCTGGATGGTCCTCCTAAGTTTGCCACTCTCCACATCTGTATCATCATCATGAATGAGGATGAAGTCAGCCTCTTGTTCACGTGATGGCCCCTCGTCATGCATGAGCCTCTTTCTCTTGTCATGTACCTATGTTTCCGATGTCGGAAGTGAGGCCCCTTCCACCCCGAGTGGAGATAACACTCGCTTTGCTTCCGCAAACAAATGTCTACTGCCTCTCTGATAGGTGATGAATACTGGAATAATAGTGATCTCATGGTGCTCATACTGATGAGAAGGACCACCTATCTCATGTTCAACCTCTGATAATACCTGTGAAGTGCTGAAGAGGTCACGGGAGATGAAATCATCCCAAGTAATGCCCTGTAATCCCAACTGATGAACTACCAAAATCTTAATAAGAGCAAAGTGATAAACACTGTTAAGTTGCTGCTAAGGGGTCTTGTGCTGCATGAAGGTGTTCATCCTCTCGATGTTCCTGCAAATGAAATATGGGATGTTCATCATTCGTACCCTGGTAAAGTGCATGAGCAACCTGATGTGATAGGCATACAAATGAGAGAACCTCCCCTCACAACTGAAATATTTCATGATCAACTTCATGAGTGGAGCATATTCATCTTTCAAATATTGGAATGGAAAGACTCTTTGGAGCTGCCTCAAGAAACTGGCCTTAATTTAAGGCTCATAATGCTGCTGATCAACCTTCTATTTCTTGTGCCATGGATCTCCAACATTCGGTATGTCGGTTGCTAATGAGACAGTTTTAGGTGTCAGTGTGAAGGTGACACCGGCCAAGATAGAGTGATCTCCATGTAGGTGAAGCACAAAAAGATGGGCCAACTCATGATGAACTCGAACACTAGCCACCTTTTGATAAAACTCAAAACATGATAGATGTTGGAAACATGACACAGCAAGAGGGGAGGCCTGCAATTCTGTGAGGGTGGTTGGCTCATCCCTAACTTGTTTGCCACTTTTATGATATCGCCAAGGAGCCTATTCTTCTGAGGATGAATCGCTTTAGGTTTATGCCTCATACTTTGATGAATGCTCAGATGCCATGACTATTGTATATGGACTGTGCTTGGGTAGCACTTTGATTATGTATGCAACTAGGTGTTTTTATGAACTCTGCCACCAAAGGGAACAATGCAAAAGGGAGTGTTAGGAAGGGGAATAATATGATGGGATTAGGGGTTATGGGGGGAAATTTTGTTTAGGGACATGGAGGAGGGTTTGGGGATTTTATAAGGTAGGGTTTTGGGGTTTTACATTGACAAAAGAGTGGAGGGGATAGAGAATAGGGGTTTAGTAATGTTTTTATGGTAATGAAAAATTAGGGAAAAATGGGATAGGGGGGAAGGGAACAATGGAAAGAAGGGGAAAAATGGAAGGGAGGAGGAACCTTAGCATCCACACAACAAATTTGCAACCCTAGAGCAATGGCTTTGATGTATTCAAGTGGTAGGGTTTAGGTGCTTTTTATTGCAATTATAAATGGCCATAAACCATCATCACATTCATAAAAATACATGAGCCATCGAGATGTTGACCCTGCCTGTCAAGTGGAAGGGATTCAAAGTCGATTTGATGCAATTGGGAGCAAGACCGGGCCATTGTGGGTGTGCACCGCGTAGCAAACCTAGTGCACCATGCTCTGTGTGTATGCCTCACCCATGTTAAATTAACACTGTGGGGTAGCAGCCTGTGCTTTGCTCTCTCTATGTGCACCGCGCCCCTCTGCCTATGCACCACGGCCTTGAAAACGACTCCAAACTCACCCAAATGCGTGCTAGCTCTCTCACAAACACTTTGCAATGTTTCTCTTTACCTTGGCATGCAAAATGACTATGTTTCTTGTGGAAATTATATATAAAGGAATTTGGAGTCATGGGTTTGATTTTTGTTTCTTCAAAACCCACTTTGCTAATGTTTTTTTTTCACACTTTTCTTTGATTTAATGCAACTCTATATTTCACTTTTCCCTTTGAAATTTTAGCTAAAATGATGAACGTTTTTGGCACTTTTTGCAGGGGTTGTTGACATGGCATTTGGCCAAGGAAACCATGACTGTGCCTGAAGAGATCAACTGGAAACTGTTTTGAAAATTATCACAAATGACACACTGTTTGACTTTTCTTCAAAATAGAGTTTTGAAGAACAGTTGTAGTCTGTCAACATGACGATGAAAATATTTAAATCATAACTTTGTAAGGACCTCCCTCTGACCTGCATGGCTTTATTGGACATGGTTGAAGACCAAATTGACTAATCCCTAGACCTAATGACTGAAAATGACTCTCATACATTAAAAGATCGAACATTGACTGTCATGGACTTTAGTGAATATTGACAAAAGACCTAAGCCAGCAGGTGCCAGACATGAGGGGAAATGACTAACATGACCTTTTCCGTCAGATTATGGCATTACCCTAGCCAAATGCAACTGAGTGAATGGAGCGAGACTCCTAAAAATGAAATGCAGAAAGAGTTTTGATCTCTGACAGAGGAATGACAAGAACAACAAATCTATGGAAGAGCTAGGCAGTTACTTCATCCATTCTGCTATGGAGTCATTATTTCGACAAATAACACAAGACTCTGACTCATTTATGAAACTAAAATGACCAAAAAATTGACTCAAATTTGACATTGAAATGACTTGAAGACTAACTTGACAAACTCTAACCAAACTGAAATAAAATGGAATTTACAGTGACAGTGGAAGTAGTGTCAACAACTCAGAAATGGTACTCCTTGAGCAGTCGACCATTGATCGGCCCTCTTGGACAATATTCCCCGTTCATTTCCTTCAGAAGAAAGGCATTTTGACCCCGATATGCTGCAATCTTGAAGGGACCTTTCCAGAGATTCTCAAACTTACCATGTTTACCTTTTTGCTCATTCCTTGCATCCCACTTCAGCACCACATCATTCAACTGAAATTTTTCCACCTTTGCTTTTCTGTCATAAATTTTCTTAATCTTCTCCTGCAACTTGGATGTGTTCTGGAAGACTTCTTCTCTGATCTGCTGCAAGTGGACCATCTGATTCAACCTTCTCTGCATAGGATCATCTTCATTGCCGACCTCCTGAAGAAGTTTCACTACCGACGCTGTGAGAGAGGTAGGAAACACTGTATCAACTCCATAAACAAGCTCAAAAGGTGATGTACCAATGGATTTCTACTGACTGACCCGATTTTCCCAAAGTGCATTGACCAACCTCTTATGCCAACTCTTCTTGTTTATTTCCAGCAGCTTCTTGATGATGTTGACCAATGATTTATTCGAAGACTTTGCCAATCCATTACCTTGCGGATGATAGGCAGTTGAGTGACCCAAAATGATGTGATATTATGAAAAAACTCTACCATCCTTTTTGATTTGAAAGTTGTTGCGTTATCAGTGATTAACTTATTCGAGCAACCAAAGTGAGACAAGATGTTATCTTCAAGGAATGAAATAATTACCACATATGTAGCTTGTCTAGTGGCAATTACTTTGATCCATTTCGTGAAATAATCTGTCACTGTGAAGATCCATCTATGCTGACCAGAAGAAGCGGGATGAATTTCACCAATAAAATCCAACCCCCATTGCTGAAAGGGGAACTCACCTCAATGGGCTTAAGTGGCAAAGGTTGTAACTTCTACCTTCCTTTGAAAATCTGACACTTATGACAGCTCTTGGCCATCTTATATACATCAGCAAACAATGTTGGCCAATAGTATCCCGCTCTCAGAATTTTATTTGTTGTTGATTTCCAATAAAGGTGACCACCACAGTCTCCCTCGTGGCAATCCTCCATGACCTTCTTTGCTTCTTTTTCCACCAAGAAATTTGACAGAATGCCACCGGGATCTTTCCAATAAAGTGCAGAATTTAGAATGCAAAACTTGGCAGCCTTCAATTTGAGTGTTCTAGCTTTGTTTCTAGTCATGCCGGGCAGTGGTGATAAATTTTTAAGAACATATATGATATCTGAATACCACGGAGAAAAAGCAAACATTTTAGATACCTGAATTGACAATCCTTCCTCATTCTCATTGGACATAGCAGCGATCAGATTTATGTCTAAGGCGTGCAAGTTTGACTCGGCCATTATCTTTGCCAATCCCTGTCCTTTAACAAGCTTTGTGGGCTTTATTTCCACATCATATTCCAACAAAGTTGCAATCCACTTGCCTTGTCTTCCTTCTGGATCAGTCTACACTAAAACATTTTTGACAGTAGCATTAGGAACATAAGCCAAAATATGAGAATGCATAATATATACCCGAAAATCTTTCAATCCTTTCACAAGTGCAAGGGCTTGCTTCTCAATGATGTTGTATTTTAAGGTTGCATCTCTTATAGCTCTGCTGAAGAAAGAAATTGGTCTTTCGTGATCATCTCTTTTCTGCAATAACACATCTGCCATAGTATGCTCTGAAGTAAATGAAAACAATATGAAATCCTGAGCGTAGTCCGGCCTGACTAGAATTGGAGGTAAAGAAAGAGCCAATTTGACTAAACTGAAAGATTTTACAGCCTCCTTCGTCCATTTCACTTGGTTTTCCTTCTTAAGCATGTTTGTAATCTCTCTTAGGTGCTCAGTAAGATTAGGTACAAAGCAACATAGAAATTAATTTTACCATTGAAAGATTGAATCTCTTTCTTATTCCGGGGTAGATCGATTTGTTGAATTGCTTGTACACGTGCTAGTTCAATATGAATGCCATCTTTTGAGATAATGTGCCCGAGTAGTTTGCCTTCCTCCATGGCGAACGCGCTCTTTTTCAGATTTAGTGACAAGCCATATTTTCTACACTTTTGAAAGACAGTTTTTATATGGTACATGTGTTCTTCATCAGATTTGGAAAACATCGTCAGATCATCTAGGCACACAACCAAAAAGACATCCTTCTCATTTGCGAAAGCCAAGTCCATTGCACGCTGAAATGTGGCACCTGCGTTCTTCAAACTTAAAGGCATTTTAGCGTAATGAAAGGTTCCCCATGGAGTGGTGAACGCTGTCTTGTCTCGGTCATCTTCATGGACAGAAACTTGGTTATATCCGGAATAACCATCAAGTAGTCACATACGAGATGCTCCCACTACTCGCTGAAGTATATGGTCCATTTTGGGTAGTGGATAGTTATCTTTCAACGAAACTTTATTGAGATTTATAAAATCAATTCACAAGCGAATCTCACCCATCTTCTTTCGTACGGGCACCAAATTAGAGATCCAATCCGAACATCTGATGGGAACAATGATCCCTAACTTGTACAACTTGTTTATCTCCTTTTCAACTGATGGTAGCAGCTTTGGATTTAGCCTCCTCAACTTCTGTCTTAAAGGTTTCTTATTGGGCTTAATGGGTATAGTGTGTTGAATTATATTGGTATCATATGTCTTTAAGTCAGAATAGTCCCAAGCAAACACATCTACAAGTGAAGACAACAAACCGATATATTTGGCTTTGATCTTTTGTGGCAATGCTTTAGATAGTTTTACCATTTTAGGATTAGCAGCTATTCCGACATTGACCTCTTCCACACCCTTCTCTGTTGGCTGCAGTGTTGGTTTGCGGGCTACATCATCTTGATCAAAGAGTTCTTCTAAAGGTATCAAGCCTTTAGGAATACCATTATTCTCTAGCTGCAACACGTCCATTTCATTGATCTGCACCTCATCTTTACCCTTATCTTTACCATCGTCATTTTCTACATCAATTGAGGTTTCTTTGAACATGCCTTTGTTTTGCAGAAAATCATCAATCTCCTCATCATCTTGGAAAACTTGCCAATATCTCTGATTATCCGGGACTGTCGGACGATGCTTCACATGAATTTCGAATTTATTACTAGAGTTCATTAGGATTTTCAAACTACTTGCTGCCTTAGCAAGAGCATCAACAACGCTATTTTGTATACGAGCCACACATGTCAAGGTGTATTCTGAAAATAATTTTAGGATGTCTAGGACTACATTCCGGTAAGCCCGCATCCGAGGATGCTTTGCTTGATATTCACCTCTGACCTACTTAATCACCAATTCGGAGTCGCCATATACTACAATCCTCTTAGCATCCAGCTTTCTTAGAATTTTTAGGCCAGTAATAAGAGCTTCATACTCAACTTCATTGTTTGAACAATCAAAAGCCAACTTGTAAGAGCATACCTGCACGTTACTAGGCACTTTGTTTGGGGCGGAGAAAGGACTGCGTACCCAAATTCCAATTCTAGTGCCATCATTTCCCACGGCTCCATCGAAATCCATGGTCCACAAACCTTCTTCCTCCTCTTGCAAGTGTTGAAAATCTGTTTGCTATGTTTTGTCTGCTTGTTGTCCATTACTTTCAGCTGATAGCTCAACGGTGTTCTGCTGTTCTTGTCCCTCTCTCTTTAAAACTCCTCTGAAAGTTTCTATTATTTCTGGAATATCATCTGCTTCTACTAACTGACTATTGATATCATTGAAACTATCAAAATACAAAACGAAAGACTCTAAATCTGTATGTACATAATTAATCGGATGATTTATTGGTTTCTCCTTGCTTGTAATCATGTATTTCATTTTTTGTTCCCGATACAATTTCCTCGTTTGGCCAAACACTAGAATCGTTGCATAGGAGAAATCTAGTTGTAGTGTCCCTTTCAATTTCGCTCTACCCAAGACTTGGAAAGAAGCATGCCAAACCTGGGAGGAATATCTGCTACAACAATATCCATCAAAACATTCTTCATTGGGTAGTTGATCTAGACTCACAACCAAGTCTTGATGAGCCCGATACATCTTACTCTGCTAGAATCAAACGAATAGAGATCATGGTATTGTCGGGTGATGTCCAGACCCAGCTTATCCATGATAGCCTTGGGCATGAGATTGTGAGAAGCTCCGGAATCAAACATGGCATTATGTAACACAAAATCTTGCAATCTTAAACTAATATAAAATGGTGGCACATCACTATCAGGAGAATCACCGTTCGATGCTGGCCCAAAAATAATTTCGGGTTGATCATCTTCGACATTCACCATGTTAGACATTGGGTCCAAATTCAAAATTTTAGATACTTTCCCTCTATAACTGTTGTTCCTCATTATTTCAGTCAAGGGAATGGATACCTTCAATTTAGAAATTTCATTCTCTAAATTAAAAGCGAGAATATTTTCTACCTCTTTGACTGGGATTTCTTTCCATTCCTTTTCTTTCGATGCAATTGGCTAATTTGATTGTTCTGCTGATGGTGATTTGCTGCTATCTGGACCAGCTGCCTCCTTTCCTTTCCTTTGTGTAATTGATGAATCAATCTTTGATGCCTCATCATCCTTCCTTTTTTGAATTGGTTTAACCAACACGCCTCTATTTCTAAGTGAATATCTCTGCTGCTGGGCGGATAGAGAATTCATATAGCCTCTTTGATACTCATTTGATTCTTCCTCCAAAATGTTTTCATTTGCTAGAATGAAATATGCATCTTTGTGTACAGCCGAGATTTCTGCATACTCCTCATCCTCGGTAATATAAATAGGCAAATAATCAGGAGTAAAGAAGTGGTTTTCTTCACCTATTATATTCCCGTCCTCATCTGACTCTGGTCCATGAACAAAATTTTGCTACAAAGGTGGCTATACTGGCTGTTGTGTTGTCTGCTCTTGGGCTCCCTGATCTCTCTTCCTTATTCTATATTGTGGCTGTTGCTGGCCACGGAAGTTAGGATTTCTAACTTGTGGCTCAGGTTTTTCAAGTTTCACCCTTTCAAGAATCTGCTCTACCTTCCGGAGTAATTGATCTACCGAGGAAGATTCTTCTTTTATGATGACCTTCTTTTCTGCCTTTGCTCCAGCCCTCTTGGTCAGCAGATTTGCTTCAACGTTGACCGTTATCTTTTGCATGTCTTCCATTGTGTTCGGTTCTCTCTCTCTTAATCGATAAGCCATGTAAGCATCAAAACCATCCGGAAACTTCACCATGGCCAGCCCCACAGGCGGCCTTAGATGATCGGGAATTTCATTATAAATAGAATTGAATCTAATGCAATAGTCTTGGACTGATTCACCAGTGTTTTGTTTGATTTGCTTATATTCAGCCAGAATTTGGAGAGGATTCTTTTTCACTTCTCAGTGGCCTAAAAATTGTCTTTGTAGGTCGGCCAAGGTAGCGATACGTGTAGCAGGAAAACCTCTGAACCATTTCCTCACTTCACCTGCAAATGTATGTACAAAGAGTCGCATTGCCACATTCTCCGCATCGATCTCGTGAAGCTCACAAAAATCTTCCATTCTATCCACATGTTGCTGAGCAATAATGTTGTTAGGAATGCCATCAAAAAACGGGATTTTGCTTTGATAATCTACGGGCATCTCATCTAAAACTTGAGGTAGGACAAGAGGCGCAAAACGAGCAGCCATCACTCTTGGTGGGTTTGGCAAGGAGGTGTTGGAGGAGTGTGCACAGTTTGTAGGGGGATAAAAATTGGAGTTTGAAGTTGTGCTACAATGTAATTATCAATTGACCGGTTAGCCCTTTCAGTCTCCAAGTCTACAAGAAACTGTGGATTGGGGATAATAGAGTCAACTGCCCTTTCGGATTTGGTCTCGAACAATGATATTTCAAACTTCTCATAAAAATCTATCTCTTCAAGATATTCAAAAATGTCAGGACATGAATGGGATTTGAACGCAAGAGATATAGAGCTCTCTTGATGATGAAGTCTTGGAATCAAATTGGGAATCTTGTGGATATGCGGAGGATCTGGATCTTGATTAACTATGGTATATCTTCTAGAAGCTAGCATGCTATTAAGAAAAATCAAAAGGACACGACCAACTCACTCAGCCTATTGAATTCTAAACTTATCATCCAGAAGCTTAGAATTATGAGGTGTAATTTCGTCCGTAGTGGAGTCACCACTATGTTAGTGCCTAAATCTACCTTAGGCTGAAGGAAGGAAAAATTCAGGGTAACCACAAACCACGCTCAGTTTGGTAGCTAGCCCTACCAGAGCAGGAGAGGACTCTCTTCGTGTCACGCTCAGTGAATAAATAAACGATATGGTTTGAGATGACTTACAATGAATATTAATTTTAGGCTAGGTAAATAAATATGGAAACAAGAAGCAATCTTTGATAAATGACTGAGTTTCTGGGATGTATGGGACCAACGAACAGTCTGAGCAGAAAATTTAACACAAAGGCACAAATTACTTCATGAGGCAAGACAGGTGGAAAGTCTCACAATTAAATTTGAAATAATGCGGAATGCAATGATTGTTTAGGAGGGTGAAAAGGGCATAAACACATGAATCATTTTCAATAGAAGAACAACACATAACGTGAACCTTTCCCACAGGCAGAGCAATAAACATGAATTCTACCTTATCTTACTTGTAAAATTTCACTAGAAATGAATATGAATGAACTGAGAAACATAACGAAATACATATGAAACATAAAGAGAACACATTTTCTACACTCACACTACATGAATCTCATGAACTAGAGCCGCTGCCTTCCATTAATTCTCTATCAAAATATACAATGAAGAACTGAGTTTCTCTCCCACAGTCCCCCAGAAATTACAACCAACCCTTTGCAAATATTTTTGCATAAAATAAATAGACTATGCCATTGGGAAATAGAATGACCCACAGTTGGGGAGTTTTTCAAATCATTACAAAATGGAAATGGAAAGCAAACCATTAGTGATAGGTGCAACATTACAAAAATGACAAATTGCTTAGGTGACTGCTCGCCTTCCTTTGCCACTTGGATAGGAGCCCACCTTTAGTGAAAATACTTTTTAAAAATTTCCTTAGTTTCCGAGAAAAATATAGTGTAAATGAGTGGGCCCACTTGTAAAAATCCACGAATCGAAATGTCGTGGAGCGGAAGTGATTTTGGCCTTTGGGTCCCTATGCGCCGTGCCAAAAACTATATGCGCCGTGCCACTTTGGAGGCAATTTTGATGTACCTGATAGAGTCCAAATTGTGCCCAAGTGTTCTTGTTAGAAAGCCTTGCCTGTCTCCTTTCCAACCCATGTGGAATTTTTGAATTGGGTGCTCATTTACCTCTCCGAAACTTCAATCTCCCAAGACTACTTCCTGTGTGTCAAAATAGGGGTAGAGAGGTCATTTTTTGAGTGTTTTTACCTCCTGGGGACTCAAAACTTGCCCAAACTTCTTGGCCATGCACTAGCAGTCATAATTTTTCATGCTGAATCCAAAAATGTAAACCATTTTTGATTTCGAGCTCCCAATCCTAAGCGTTGTGCCAGTGGCATGACTCACAAGGAGAAAAACCATGTTTTGTGCCCAAAAATTTGTCACGTGACCAAAATTGCCCCAAATTTCCTGCAAATTGGGCTGGAGGTTCTCTATGAAGTGCTATGCTGGGCCACAGAGGATTTAGCCAAGATTTGAAGCCGACCTTTCTCCTTTTTCCTCTTTTGTCTCTTTGTCGCTCTCCCCAATATTGCCTTCAAACTCCTTAAGCGAGCATTTCAACTCATGTTCTGTGCCCTATAGTTATAAACCATCCACCTCAATATGGTTTTGTCCTTGTCGGCCTTCTCTAGCAGTCTCTCAAGATGGATGTTGATACGCTCGAGCCAAGACTCTCGGTCAGTGTCAATCTCTTTCTCTAATGGAGTGAGCTCAATCCTCCTATGTTGGGCAGCTTGGCGATTCTCACGGATGTTTTGCAGCTCCATGATCTCATGTTGGTCTTCGAGCTATTTATTCCTCTGCTCCAAATACCTGATAATCCACTTGGCCCTCTCCAAATTGATATATAAGACTTGGATCTCCGTTTGCTGCTCCTAGATGGTCCTCCTAAGTTTGGCACTCTCCACATCTGTATCATCATCATGAATGAGGATGAAGTCATCCTCTTGTTCACCTGATGGCCCCTTGTCATGCATGGGCCTCCTTCCCTTGTCCTATACCTGTGTTGGCAATGTCGAAAGCGAGGCCCCTTCCACCTCGGGTGGAGATAACACTCGCTTTGCTGCCGCAAAATAATGTCTACTGCCTCTCTGATAGGTGATGAATACTGGCATAGTAGTGATCTCATGGCGCTCATACTAATGAGAAGGACCACCTATCTCATGTTCAACCTCTGATAATACCTCTGAAGTGCTGAAGAGTTCATGGGAGATGAAATCATCCCAAGTAATGCCCTGCAATACCAACTGATGAACTACCAAAATCTTAATAAGAGCAAAGTGATAAACATTGTTAAGTTTCCGCTGATGGGTCTTGTGCTGCATGAAGGTGTTCATCCTCTCTATGTTCCTGCAAATGAAATATAAGATGTTCATCATCCGTACCCTAGTAAAGTGCATGAGCAACCAGATGTGATAGGCATACAAACGAGAGAACCTCCCCTCACAAGTGAAATATTTCATGATCAACTTCATGAGGGGAGCACATTCATCTTTCAAATATCGGAATGGAAAGACTCTTTGGAGTTGCCTCAAGAAATTGGCCTTAATGTAAGGCTCATAATGCTGCCGATCAACCTTCTGTTTCTTGTGCCATGGTTCTCTAACATTAGGTATGCCGGTTGCTAATGAGACAGTTTAGGTGTCAGTGTGAAGGTGACACCGGCCAAGATAGAGTGATCTCCATGTAGGTGAAGCACAAAAAGACGAGCCAACTCATGATGAAATTGAACACTAGCCACCTTTTGACAAAACTTAAAACATGATAGATGTTGGAAACATGACATAGCAAGAGGGTAGGCCTGCAATTCTGTGAGGGTGGTTGGCTCATCCCTAACATGTTTGCCACTTTTATGATGTCTCCGCGGAACCTGTTCTTCTGAGGATGAATCACTTTGGGTTTCTGCCTCATACTCCAATGAATGCTCAGATGCCATGACTGTTGTATATGGACTGTGCTTGGATGGCCCTTTGATGATGTATGCAACTAGGTGTTGTTATGAACTCTGCCACCAAGGGGAACAATGCAAAAGGGAGTGTTAGGAAGGGGAATAATATGATGGGATTAAGGGTTATGGGGGGAAATTTTGTTTAGGGACATGTAGGAGGGTTTGGGGATTTTATAAGGTAGGGTTTTGGGGTTTTACATTGACAAATGAATGGAGGGGATAGGGAATAGGGGTTTAGTAATGTTTTTAGGGTAATGAAAAAATAGGGAAAAATGGGATGGGGGGGAAGGGAACAATGGAAAGAAGGTGAAAAATGGAAGGGAGGAGGAACCTTGGCATCCACAGAACAAATTTGCAACCCTAGAGAAATGGCTTTGATGTTTTCAAGCGGTAGGGTTTACACATTTTTTATTGCAATTATAAACGGCCATAAACCATCATCACATTCATAAAACTACATGAGCCATCGAGATGTCGACCCTACCTGTCAAGTGGAAGGGATTCAACGTCGATTTGATGCAATTGGGAGAAAGACCAGGCCTTTGTGGGTCTGCGCCATGGAGCAAACCCGGTGTGTCGTGCTCTGTGTGTGCGCCATGCCCATGTTAAATTAAAGTGTGGGGTAGTGCCTTGTGCACTGTGCTCTCTATGTGCACCGCACCCCTCTGCCTGTGTGTCGCGCCCATTAAAACGACTCCAAACTCACCCAAACGCGTGCTAGCTCTCTCACAAACACTTTGCAATATTTTGCTTTACCTTGGTATGCAAAATGACTATGTTTCTTGTGGAAATTCTATATAAAGGCATTTGGAGTCATGGGTTTGATTTTTGTTTCTTCAAAACCCACTTTGCTAAAGTTTTGTTTTGACACTTTTCTCTGATTTAATGCAACTCTGTATTTCACTTTTCCCTTTGAATTTTTAGCTAAAATGATGAAATTTTTTGGCACTTTTTGCAAGGGTTGTTGACATGGCATTTGGACAAGGAAACCATGACTACGCCTGAAGAGATCAACTGGAAACTGTTTTGAAAATTATCACAAATGACACACTGTTTGACTATTCTTCAAAACAAAGTTTTGAAGAACAGTCATAATCTGTCAACATGACGATGAAAATATTTAAATCATAACTTTGTAAGGACCTCCTCTGACCTGCATGGCTTTATTAGACATGTTTGAAGACCAAATTGACTAATCCCTAGACCTAATGACTAAAAATGACTCTTGTCCATTAAAAGATCGAACATTGATTGTCATGGACTTTAGTGAATATTGACAAAAGACCTAAGCCAGCAGGTTCCAGACATGAGGGGAAATGACTACCAAGACCTTTTCCATCAGATTATGGCATGCCCCTAGTGGAATGCAGCTGAGTGAATGGAGCAAGACTCCTAAAAATGAAATGGAGAAATATTTTTAATCTCTGACGGAGGACTGACAAGACCGACTCTAACGCACAGTTTAGTCAATCCCCAACCCGCGTATATGTGTTAAAGCACTTAAAAAAATTAAATTTCCTTAACTATGGGTGAAGTTCATGGGTTTTACCTGTTGATTACCTCCTAGTGCTCGTGGCCCAATTATTTCCCAACTATTTCCCAACTAAAAAACTAATTGGGAAAAGTTTAAAAATACTTCTATGGGAAGGCCTTAAGGAGGAGAGAAGAGATAGAATTACTATATTGAGATTATCCCTTGATCAAGTCTAAAGTATACCTGTGCTTGAAGCACTTCCCCAAGTTCAGGAAACCCTTGTTTCCTTGAGTGTTGATATTCTCCCACTTGCTTGAGATATCATGGTATTGGTTATGGAAGGAGGTTGTTCAAGACTGGGACTAGACGGACTTGGAGGACGGTTCCGCTTGGAGCTGGAAGAAGAAGACTCAGGTGAACTCTTTCCATGTTTACTATAGTTTTCTACAATAAAACAAATGTTGTCTTGTTCCTGAGATTGAATTTGTTTATGCATCAGATGTTGTTGTTGTAATTCATGTATGAATGATTATCTTGATGTATAACTAACCATTTTATTATATGATATAAAGTTGATTTCATTAAAATGATTTATTTATATGATGCTATGTATGTTCAGATTGGTTTATTTACAAATTTGAAGATCATCAGGAGTTGCAGAGGGTCTGAACCCTACTGGAACTACCCAAACGAAGGACATTCGGGTATGTTCATCCTTACATAGTTTGTTTATTTAAGCATGTTTCCTGAGTTGTATGTGTGTTTCTTACTGTATATTATTCCTGCTCTGATGGGTTTCTTACCCAAAGCCCTAGGATACCTATTCCCATAAAAGAATTGGCGACTTCGTTGGGGATAACAATCTTGTTATTCCTAGTTTGGGTTGTTCGGTGTCAATCAGGGCCCAATTCTTGATTTGCTTACTGTGACAGTAGTGCCTGCTCCTGTAGAACTTAGACTTCAGGTCTGATCTTTTTTATCAGGCCTTGTTTTTTATTTTTCTTGCAAAAAATAGTATACACACCTTTGTTTGTTTACAGAGGCATACACACGCTTGTTTCTGTGAACTAAAACCGCGTATACATGAGTTTCTTTGTTCAGAAGTGCGTGTACATGCAACTGTGCTAGAACACAGTCGCATATACCATTTTTTGCATGCCTTTTTCAAATCCTTCTACCCAAAAAGATTTGTTTCTTGGTCTATTTGGTTTCTGAGTGGTCAGTTTCTGTCTTTAGAATTTAATCTTTTAGTGAGCTTACTGTGTTGAATTCTCTCCTACATTGAAAAGTTTTTTGGCCTAGGTTTGCTTTTGAGTGAGTTTTATGATTTGTGTTTGAACACACAGGGCTTCTTATTGAGGTTCTTGATTGTTCTGGTCTTCCAGAATAGCATATTGTTTTCAATCTTTGTGTCAGACTTGATTATTGGTCTACTGGCTTTGCTTTCCATCATTTCATGTCCTTACACCTTTTCTTGCTTTTTGAAAGTTTTTTATGAATTTGAAATTGTTTCTTTCCTAACTTCTTGGTAAGTTTGTCAAAACTCTTTTGCTACTTTTGGATCGTTTAGTGCAAGTTGAAGCCCTTTTTTGTTCAAATTTTAATTCGTGTTGAATTGGTAACTTACAAAGTTTCCTTGTGCTTTTCTTTCAGTCTTTGACTCTTTGGTAGAATTTTGAGTGCTCTTGAATAGTTGTTTTCATTGATTCTTGAAAAAGAAAAGTTCCTAAAAAACATTGTTTTTGCTTTCTTGTTGAGTTTGATTTTGGTTTCTTTGGTTTTTTGAAAGTGAATTGTGACTTTTCAAGATTTGCCTTTCTTATTTGTAGGAAAATTTGTATTTGAGACTTGAATTCTTTCCAAACACTTAAGTTGGCTTATTAAAAGTTATAAACAATTGCTTTCATTTCTTTTTAGAGTAATCTAGAATCTTGCATTATCATGTACACCTTACATTAGGGTAGTTTTGCATTATTAAAGCATAAACCGTCTTTTTAGTTGTTGTGAGTGTAAAGTCTGCTATAAGAAAAGAAAAGGAAAGTTTTTTTTCTTTATAGAAGTTTCTTAGAACCCAAGTAGAAGTTTCTTTTCATCAAAGAACAAAAATCTGCATTTCATATAAGTTAGTTTTTCATTAATTTCTTTTGTGGCATACAAACACCATTGATCTCATTTCCATATTGTCCCTTTGACTTAAAATAACAACCACTTAAAATCAAGCGCTTAATAAAATGAACTAGAACTTTTTATATTGTCATCAGAATACACCAACAAGTTTTAGTTTTATTTAGGGCCTTGGATTAGGTGAGAGGAGAGTAAACTTTCCAAGGCCACTCTAAATTGTAAAACATAGAAGTCTGATGAAAGAGTGAAATCCAATAGCGTTACGGAGACCAGGAAAGCTCTGTGACTGGGAGTTAAGCACGAGGGTTTGTGAAGATAAGGATGAGAGATATCCCCTCTCTTACTTGTCAGGTCTTACCTCACGACTGTTCTGCCTACCTTCTGATACGAGTTGGTGCCTTTAGTTGCCTATCCTAGGGATCTACATAGGTGGCTGCGGAGGGGAATCCCGTGGCACCTGAGGTTGACGTTGCATCACGTTCAGCAGTACTTCTGGAGGGCACCCTTGCGAAGCTTGGGGGCTTGCACTAGCAAAGGCTATTGTCTAGAGGTCAGCGTAACTACCTCTGATACCTTCACTAGTAGACCTGGGGCGTAATTACCCCAGTCTACCTTCGGAAGGCCCTTATTATTAACTTTCTTGTATTTTGGTGTCTGGTCCTAATCACCTAGAGCGGAAATACTTGGAAGTTATTTGATTGTTGATCTCTTTAGACACATTTTTAGTGTGTTTTTTATGCTCCTAGTTAGCCTAGCTTTCAATTTTCTTGATTCTTTAAGTAGATCTTACAAACATAATTCAAAGTGGTTGACCAACCACCTAGATGGTCCCATAGACTTCATGGGGTTTCACCTGCGAATCAAGAGCCTTCTCCTAGAAGGCGTAGGAGCGATTTTGCCTATGGTTTTCAACCAATGGTAGTAGGGACATCAAAGATTGATCCTCCACTTGGGGGCATTAGTTCACAAGGTAGGCCTAGTACTACGACAGAGTTAGAGAGGAACACACCGGTTCTTTCTCAAGAAATCTTCCTGTGGGAAGATAATATTGAAGTAGAAGTTCTTTTAAAGTCAGCTGTGGCTCTGAATTCTACTCCCCCTCATGATCATCCAAACGTATTGTTATACGTTGGAGCTCTAACTCACAGGCCTTCGAGCCTAGGTCCACACACATTTATCCCTTTGATGACCACTACTAGAAGCATGGCGTCCACCACAAGTGTTGCGAGTATGCAGACTCCCATATATGTGCAAGGGGGAGGAACTATTTCCATCCCTTCTAACACTCCCAGCACATCATTATTTGGGTCTACTTCCATTCCATTGATGAGTGGAAGTTCTCAATACAATGCATCTAGTTTTGGGTTTTTCCCTTTTGGAATGCCCTCTCAAGGTATTCCTTCAGTTCCATTGAATATACCATCAACCGCCTCCATGTCCATGATGAGTGGATCGACTTCTTTTCATGGTTTCCCATCTAGAAGTGGTCATAAACCACATTCCAATCCCACAGTAGGGTCTATGCCTTTTCCTTTTACAGTCAAGGCAGTAATCTCTTTCAGAGTTGGACAAACCCTGCAGTTAGTGGGATAGGGGCTTCGAATCCATTTTTTGGCCAACAAAGGAATGTGTCGTACTCCTCGGTTAACTCATTTCAAATTTTTCCACACTTAGCTAATGCTTGGAACCCTTACCAGGGGTTGTCAGCTCCTTACAATACTTTGTTAGGGGGAAACTGTACCAGTTACAGAGGATTTCCGGTTGGAGTTGGTAAAACTCCAAGTTTTGCTAGACCACAAGGGTCACTTTTTGGTCTAGTAGGTTCTACCAGTTACATGAAGCAACCTCATGCCATTCAAAACCCAGGTCATTCTTTTCAGAATTTTGGGAAACCCACCCCATCTAGGTGGAATCCCCAAGGTCCTCCATGACTTCCTTTTCTGGCCACACTTTGTAGAAATTTTGAATAATATGACACTTATTCATAGAGATTATCCAGATTATACACTATTTGTAGAATCATGCATAATACATAACCTCCTCTACCATTGATCATCAATTTGAAGAATTAAGAAACAATCACATGCACACATTGAAACATCAATCACACATATCAACATAGTATGTACCGGGGAAAGAATACAGTTGAAAACCCCCAACTATCCGTATATTATGATGATAGCGAACATGTAACAATACATAGTACAATACTCCTCACAACTACTCAGTACTATCTCCACATGTTACACACAAACTAGATTAGATCCGAACAAGTCACAGGTTCAAATCTCCTCCGTTGTTTGCCTGCCTCCATTGCGCAATCCCTATTGAGAATAGAACCAATCCAAGTTCAAATTCCCTTGGCCTGTACTACGCAATCCTCATGGGAAATATCAATCCATGATTGTGCAAATCTCATGCACAACTATAGTCACAAATGATAGTAGACTCACCCTTTCACCCACCTCTAACACTTGTCTCCACTGAACTGTCCATGCATCGAGTTAACTAATGTATTCTTTATTTGATTTATGAGTTAATAATTAGTGAACTAATTAATAATTAATTCACACCACTCATCACTAGTGTATGTCAATTAGACTAAATACAACTAGTTCAACTAAGTCAAACTGAACACAACTCCATCAACTCCTCAATCAACTCCACCAAACTCAATCACTTGAGTTCTAACTGAAGTCCATCATGCAATAGCTCAACTAACCCATAGGAAAAGCGTATTTCCTTCTATCAGTTGCATGTGCCACATCCATAGCTCAAACTGAAGCGCTGCAAGAGGATAAGATATTGTTTATAGTCCAAATATTGTTAAGAGATAATAATACTCGACTGTTCTATTTTTGACTAGCAGTCTAAAAATAGACTTCGCCCATATGTCTAAAAATAGAGGTCCATCTATTTTTACCAACATGACCAATCATCCATAAATAGCATCCTGCAACTCATATACCATGATCCACATGTCTAAAAATACACTTTGCGCCAAAAATAGCCTGTGGGCCCACTTAGTGAATGCGACTTCTTTTCACTAAGCTCCATCATCTTGTTGCATTTTCAACACTCCCTCTCAACAAGATATGGATTATCTGCAACCCCTATCCTGCCTCTGTGGTATTCGAATTTTCTCCTGGTGAGCGCCTTCGTCAAGATATCAACATCGTGATCCTCCGTGGGAATATATGAAAGTAACATGATTCTCCACTGCACACAATCTCTGATATGATGGTATCTAATGTCGATTTTGTCCGTTGGGCTCCCTAGCCAATCTGCTTCCGTGAAGCCACATAGCTTCACCTCATCCTCCTGTCTGTACCACAATCCATATCCTGGTGTGTACCAAGCATGAGGTGCTTGTTTCAACCCATTCAGTGCTCTCTTGAGCCTGCACACATGTGACTCGCTGTTGAAGATCTTGAAACCTTTGGTCTTCTCTATATACACCTCATCCTCAATGACTCTGTTGAGGAACGCAGTCTTCACATCCATCGGATGGATGTACCACCCCATCTATTGCAAATAATATGGAGAGGGGGGTGAATCAGTATTATCTAGTCAATTATTTTCTTTTTCAAACCCAGAACATATATGCTACTTCAGTTAGATGAACTCGCGTATATACGCAACTACAGATAAGGAAACCCACGTATACTATGCAGATTTATAATTTACTTTATTCTATAGATGTTGATCATTAAGTTATGCAACAGAATCATATAAATAGTTACCAAGAACAGTAAAATAGATCAGAAGACAACCACACATAAGAACACAAGATATAAGGTGGAAACCCAATGTGGGTGAAAACCACCTGCTGCAATTCATCTCTATCTTCTTCTAATTAGAAACTTCTTTTTACAATGATTCTGTACTGGTGCAGTCCTTTACCAGTACGCAGGCTGCTACCTGTAGAGAGCTACAACCCTCTCTCATTTTTCAGCTTCTCCTACAAGGGAGCTACAACCCCATTAGTTCTTGTACTAGTTGAGATACTAGTACGCAGGCTGCTACCTGTAGAAGGCTATAACCTTCTCATACTTCCAGGGACCATGTTTCATAAATTTTCAGACTGGATCCGTAAATAACATCAATCATACATCAATAATTTCTGCATCAACCAATCACCTTTTCACTAATCAAAACTGAATCAAAATAAACAATTCTCTGTCAACTGTACCCAGATCATAGTAATAGTAATCACACCCCACTTCTGAACCCAGAACATTGTAGTAATAAACAGAAGCAGCTAGAACATAAATCAAGAGATGTACGCTACTTCACTATTCAGAAACTTATGTGCATACACTTCTGTGTCAATACCAACCTGCATATACGCGACTTTCCCTTACAAGAACATCGTGTATACGATTCTGTGTCAAGACCGACCTGCGTATACGCAACTTTCCCTTGCAAAAACAACTTGTATACGTGCCTTCGCTTCATTGAACCTGCATACAGATCTATAAAGGGTAATTCATTCTTTCAAACATTCAGATATTAGTTAACCCAGATTATCAGATTTATAGATCAAGCGTGCGCCACATATCACAGATCAAAATCATATAGAGATACCACTAATTCCAGCCTTAAGATTTTGACCCATCAATAGAACTTATCCTTCTCCTTGCGCTCAGGTTCCTTCTTCATTTAGATCCATATATGCACCATAACCCAATCACAATATTCCCAGATCTAGCACTTTATCAGATATTCAATAATTCAGATGATCCCTTGCCAAATGATCTCCTTCCTCTTTTATAGCCTTAGGCCTTTCACAATACCACGGTCCAAAAACCATAACAATTCAATACCATGGACCCAATACTTGGGATCAACACTTATGACAAGATACCATGGCCCAAAACCATAGGTTTAGATACCAAGGACTAAATACCATGGACCAAAAATAAGTTCTCCCACATTTACGCACTTTTCCTTGCATGAAAGTGCATGTATACGCATACACGCCTTAGGAACGTCCAACCTGCGTGTATACATGGCTTCGTCAAAGTGAACTTGCGTATATATCTTTTTCTTCTTTCTGAGTACCTGAACTGTGATCTGTTACCAGAATGAGTTGCCATCAAGGACAACAGTTGTGCCGTAGCACCAAACCTGTGCCATAAATGCCAACAATCTCCCCCTTTGGACTTGATGGCAACCCCAAGATCCTCAAATTCATTCTCCCCCTTTGTCATCAAGGGCAAAGGGTTGTGCTCTTCCTGAGTACATGCTGAAATCTTTGCTCTGCTGTGTTGACCAAGCTCCCCATGACTTGTAGGCAAGATCTGCAAAAAGATGTTTCAAGAAGAACCATGTCTTATACATCATAAAAGACCTTCCTATCACCAATAGACTATATACATACATTCATCACCCAACCAAGTGGGATACAACAGAAAAATTTACATAAGACAACCAAGTACATTACATCATTCATCCCAGGCATAGGGGAAACCAAAATAGGCCGTTACATGACCTTGAGAATAAACGATATACATGACATAGAGATGAAATAGCAAGACTTATGAAAGTCATTAATAACTGATATCAATAGCATATGATAATCACTCTACAGATCCACGACCATGTTTTCCTTCTATTCTCCTTCTGTAGCTGATCCACCTGAACCCAAAACATCTTGTGTACTCAAAACAAAAGCTTCTAATGTAATGCCAACAATGCATTATCAGAATTTTATCTGCTCCCCCCTGAACTTGTGCCAGATGGTCTCTGTCAGACCCATATCAGACTCTCTTCAACCAGATTTTGTCCCCACTGATTTCCTTCAAACCATCATATACGCGATTTTATCTGCATAAACCAGCGTATGTATGTGGATCCTCCTCATCCAACTGGCGTACAACAACTTTTCTCTGAAACAGACAAGTTTCAATGGTAGGATGAAGCGTCAACTACTCCTAGCTTCTGTCTGAGGTATTCAAATGTTTCCCTAGGTAGTGGTTTGGTGAATATATCAACAACTTGTTCCTTAGAGGGTACATACTCAAACTTGACTTTTTGTTCTAGCACTTGTTCTCGAAGAAAATGATATTTGATAGGTATGTGCTTGGTCTTTGAATGCATGAATGGATTCTTTGAAATGCTGATTGCACTTGTATTGTCATATAAGATGGAGATAGGTGGAGTACAAATGATTTGATAATCCTGCAAGGTTTGCATCATCCAAAGGAGTTGGGTGCAACAAGATGTAGCAGCCACATATTCTGCTTTAGCTGTAGATAATGCAATAGAACTTTGTTTCTTGTTGAACCAAGATACTAATCTGGAACCCATAAAGAATGCACCACCTCTAGTGCTTTTTCCGTCATCCACGCTTCCAACCCAATCTGCATCTGTATAAGCATGAAGAGTGAGATCCACATCTCTAGGATACCATAGGCCATAGTTTTGAGTTCCTTGAGGATACTTGAAAATTCTCTTTACTTCCTGAAGTTGAGTTTCCTTAGGATTTGCCTGAAATCTTCCAACCATTCCTACTGCATGCATGATGTCTAGTCGGGTACTTGTTAAATAGAGCAGACTCCCAATCATGGATCTATAGGTTGGTTGATGCACTGCTGCTGATTCATCATTTGCACTAAGGATGCATCTTATGACCATAGGAGTAGATACTGGTTTCTAATCTTCCATGCCATACTTCTTCAAGATTTGCTTGAGGTACTTGGTTTGAGATAAAAAGATACCGCCTTTATTTTGTTGGATTTGTAAACCAAGAAAATATGTCAGTTCTCCAAGTAAAGACATTTTGAATTCCTTCTGCATCACCAAGGCAACGTTTTGACTCATAGCTTCTTCATTGCTGCTAAAGATGATATCGTCTACATACATAACAAGTATTAGCAATTTGTTGTTTTCAATTTTTATATAAAGATTGCTATCTGCTGATCCTTTTGAAAATCCTTGTTGATGAAGGTATTTGTTGAGACAATAGTTCAAGCCCTTGGAGCCTGTTTGAGACCATAGAGAGCTTTCTTTAGTCTGCATACAAGATTTGGATCATTACCAAGGATGAATTCATCGGGTTGCTCAATGTACACTTCTTCTTCTAAGTATCCATTCAGAAAGGCTAATTTCACGTCCATTTGAAATACTTTGAACTTCTTAAAGCTAGAGAGAGCAAGGAACATCCTGATGGCCTCAAGTCTAGTAATGGGAGCAAAAGTTTCTTCAAAGTCTATTCCTTCTTGTTGTGCATACCCTTTACAAACAAGTCTGGCCTTGTTTCTAATCACTTCCCCATTTTCATTCAACTTGTTTTTGAAGATCCATTTTGTCCCTATGGCATTCTTATCTTTTGGTGTAGGAACCAACTCCCAAGTGCTATTCTTTTCGATCTGCTCAAGTTCTTCATCCATTTCTTTGACCCAACATTCATCTTTGCATGCCTCTCTTATATTTTGTGGTTCAATGGAGGAAGGTAATGCCGAATAGCTTGAAGCTTCTGCAGTTGTTCTTCTTGTTTGTATACCTCCCTCTTTCTGCCCCAAAATTTGAGTTTCTAGATGATTCTTTTGAACATATCTAGATGGAGTCTTTTCTTCTATCCTTATTTATTCTTCATGCTCGTCATGGGTTTCTTCTTCATCATGAATCTGATTTGATGTTGATGGATAGTCCTCATCATCTTCGAAATCTTTAGATCTTACTTGCCTAGGAGTGTTTTCTTTTTCATCAACAACTACATTAATGCTTTCAACAATTTTTCCATAACTTTTACTATAACACTTGTATGCTTTGCTATGGGGAGAGTAACCAAGGAGAATGCCTTCATCTGCTCTAGGTTCAAACTTGCCAAGATGTTCATCAGTATTTTTGATATAGCATTTGCTTCCAAAAATTTTGAAATATTTTACTGAAGGAGTCTCACCATACCAGAGCTCATGAGGGTTTTGAGTGTTGTTCACCCGGACATTTGTTTTGTTGAGAATAACAACTACACCAAATGCAACTTCACCCCAGAAAGTTGCGAGAGTTCCAGACTCATCAAGCATAGCATGAGCCATTTGTTGAACCGTTCTGTTCATCCTTTCCACTACTCCATTTTGTTGAGAAGTCCTGGCTGTAGAGAATTCCCTTCTTATTTCATGTTCTTCACAAAAATCGAAAAATTCATTTGAGGTAAACTCCCCACCTCTATTAGACCTGAGGCACTTAATTTTGTGATCTGATTCATTTTCAACCAAGGCCTTGAAATATTTGAATTTTTCAAAGGCTTCGTATTTATGCTTCATAAGTCCTATCCAACACATCCTGGAAAAATAGTCAATGAATAATATGAAGTATTCTTCTCCCCGAGGTGACCTTTTCCTAGATGGACCACATACATCAGTGTGGACAAGTTCAAGTGGCCTACTAGCTAATCCTTCCTTCTCTGGGAAGTTAGTTCTGGTTTTCTTACCAAACTGACATGATTTGCATATTGTATTGTCTGGAATTCTGATGTCTGGAAGACCATGAACTGCCTAGTATTTGCATGATTTCCTTATCTGTGAGAAGCTTAGATGCCCCAACCTCTGGTGCCATAGCCAGTGTTCATCATTCTTGCTCAGATAGCATTTTTGTTGTCCGTCTCTGAATATGGATAAATTATTTGGAGTACGTATGCCTTTGATCACTATTTCTCATGTATCAAGATCATGAACATTACATCCATTTGAGCAAAATATTACCTCTATTCCTTGATTGCACATCTGACTGACACTGAATAGATTATGCTTTAAACCATCAACATACATAACATTTCCTGCTTTGACCTTTTCTTTTAAAAGAACAGAACCTTTACCTTTTATGAGTGCAGGGGTGTCATTTCCAAATGAGACCTTCTTCTCCTTCTCCAAGGCACTATATGACTGAAGTTTTTCTTTATCACCTGTCATATGTTTCAAACATCCACTATCAATGTACCATTGATTTTCCTGCCCTTTCGTATATAAGGCTATACCACATCTTTTTGGTTGTGGTTCTTTCATTCCCCATGTTTTGATATTTCAGGCTTGCTCCTTCTGAGTTGTCTGCTGAAACCTGCTCCTGCATTCAGAATCTTCATGTCCAAAATTATTACAAATAGAACATTCTACTTCATTTTCAAGAGCAGAAAAGTTATTGTAGGTCCTTTTCATGATCCCAGGAATACTCCTTTTCTTTTGAGTTTCTCTAGTCATGATAGTTTTGTAGGCAACACACTAAGCTGCTTTGTGTCCAAAGTTGTGACAAGAGAAACATTGGCCATTGAAGAAATTCCTGCGATTATCAACCCTGCAGATCGAATGATTGTAGCTTTCATCGACATTCATTCTTGAGGCGAATTGAGAATGATTTACCTGTGGTCTGTTGTAGGTTCTGTTTATTCTTGAATCATAATGTCCCTGATTTACTTGGTGATCTTGATTGGGCCTTTGCTCACTCCTCCTTGCTGCATCAAGATAACTTTTGGAGGTGGATGGTTTCTGTGCTTGAGATGTTTCTTCATTATATCCCAGACCTATCGTGATAAGAGGAGAATGCTGCACATTGATAATATCATCTAGAGTTTTAGATCCTTTAACAAATCTAAGATTAAGAGCTTTTGTTTTCTCAATCTCTTTTCTAAGTCCCACAATTTCACATTCTAACTTTTCATGATGTTTTTCTCTTTCAGCCAATTGAAATTGCAAAGTATCAATAATCATATTTTTCTCTTCTAAACAAATTTTGAGTTTAGAAATCTTTTCATAAAGACCTTCTTCATCTATAGCATCCATATAATTATCATCTTCAAAAGCCATTAAAAGTCTATAATTATTACCTCGTTCATCTTCATCATTATTTGAGATTCCATCACTGTCTTCATGAGTGTAGTACCTTTTCTTACTTACATTTTGTTTCTTGTTCCATCTAACAGGTTCCTTACCTTTGTCAAGCTTATGAGGACACTTGGGAACATAGTGACCGACTCTTCCACAAGCAAAGAATTTGAAGGGTAACTTACCTCTAAATCTTCCAGCACCCCGTTGAAGGTTCTTGACAAAATTTGATTCTTCCTCTTCTTCTGACATATGTCTTGACTCATAGTAATCTCCTTTACCTAAAGCCTTGAATGTTGCTTCTCTCCTGTCTGATGGTCCTCCTTTCCTCATTTCATAAGCGGTTAGAATTCTGTGTAGCTGCAACATGGTAATTTTCTGAAGATTCTCCTTTTCTTCTATTGCAGAAACTTTTGATTCAAAGTTAGAGGACAAAGATCTTAGAACCTTTTCAACCACAATAACCTCTTTTATTTCTTCACCCAAGTTTTTCATACAATTAACAATCTCATATATACGTAATAAATAGTTAGCCACACTTTCATCATTATACATTCTGAGATTTTCATACTGAATTCTGAGGGTTTGAAGTTTTTCTCGTTTTACATGTTCATCTCCTTCATAACTCAGAACGATCTTGTCCCATATTTCTTTTGCGGTTTTATACTGCATCACCTTGACAAATTCTAATTGCGATAGACATCCTAATAGAGTATTGACAGCCTTTGCATTTCTTTCAAACTGCTTGTTTTCAGCTGGTTCTGTAGGAGTTGTTGAAGGAAAAGTGTACCCTGTATCTATGATATCCCATACTTCTGTACCAAGAGATTGAAGATAGGCTGTGACTCTTACCTTCCAATAGACGAAGTTGGTCCCATAAAAAATTGGTGGCCTGATCGATGCTTCTCTCTCGTAGTTGCTCATGATGATAGATCTTCGTTCAAGCGATCAAGCTTCTTCTGAAGGACCTACTCTGATACCAATTTTTGGAAATAATACTGAGAGGGGGGGTGAATCAGTATTGTCAAGTCAATTGTTTTCTTTTTCAAACCCAGATCATATATGCTACTTCAGTTAGTGAAAACCGCGTATATACACAACTATAGATAAGGAAACCCGTGTATACCATGTAGACTTATAATTTAATTTATCTTACAGATATTGATCATTAATCTGTGTATTAGAATCAAAAACCCAAAAACAGTGAAATAGAGCATAAGACGATCACACACAAGAACACAAGATATAAGGTGGAAACCCAATGTGGGTGAAAACCACCTGCAATTCGTCTCTATCTTCCTTTATTAGAAACTTCTTTTTACAATGTTTCCATACTGGTGCAGTCCTTTACCAGTATGCAGGCTGCTACCTGCAAAGAGCTACAACCCTCTCTCGTTCTACAGCTTTTCCTGGAAGGGAGCTACAACCCCCTTAGTTCTTGTACTAGCTGGGATACTAGTACACAGGCTCCTACCTGCAGAAGGCTACAACCTTCTCTTTTCTTTCAGGGACCATGTTTCATTAATTTTCAGACTAGATCCACAAATAACATCAATCAAACATCAAGAATTTCTGCATCAACCAAACACCTTCTCACCAATCAAAACTGAATCAAAATAAAAACTTCTCTGACAACTGTACCCAGATCACAGTAACAGTAATCACACACCACTTCTGAACCCAGAACAATGCAGTAATAAACAAAAGTAGCTAGAACATAAATCAAGAGATGTACGCTACTTTATTATTCAGAAACCTGCGTGCATATGCTTCTGTGTCAAGACCGACCTGCGTATACGTGACTTTCACTTACAAAAACAGCGTGTATATGCATCTTTGCTTCACTGAACCTGCGTACAAATCTATAAAGGATAATTCATTCTTTCAAACATTCAGACATTAGTTAACCCAGATTATCAGATTTATAGATCAAGCGTGCGCCACATATCACAGATCAAAATCATATAGAGATACCACTATTCAAGCCTTAAGATTTTGACCCATCAAGGGAACTTATCCTTTTTCTTGCGCTCAGGTTCCTCCTTCATTCAGATCCAGATCTGCACCATAACCCAATCACTAGTATTCCAGATCTAGCATGATCTCAGATATTCAATAATTCATATCATATTTGCCCAATGATCTTCTTCCTATTTTATAGTCTTGCCTTTCACAATACCACGACCCAAAACCATAACAAATCAATACCAAGGACCCAATACTTGGGATCAACACATTAGGTGAGATACCAAGGTCCAAAACCATAGGTTCAAATACCAAGGACAAAATACCATGGACTAAAAATAAGTTCTCCCACATGTACGCGCTTTCCCTTGCATGAAAGTGCATATATATGCATACGCGACTTTGGAATGCATAACCCGCGTGTATACGTGACTTCATTAAGGTGAACCTGCGTATATATGATTTCATTCATTCTGAGAGCCTGAAATGTGATCTGTCATCAGATTGAGTTTCCACCAAGTACAACACCTGTGCCATGGTGCCAAACCTGTGCAATAATGCCAACATGAGAGTTCCTGTTTGATTTAAGAGGGGGAGGAACGGAAAATTCTGGTCTAGGAGCGTCAGGAATTTTGTCATAGAGCATGCTAGACTGAGTATAGATCAAGTCTAAATATTGTGCATAAGCAATGACTTGCTCTTCAATGACAACTCCTTCCTTAGCCACATCTTCTGTAATAGAAGGTAACAATGACTTAATAAACCACTCAGCTAGAAGCTAATCAAGAACATATGTCTTTACCATTCGACGACGACGTTGCCACTCATGAATATGGTCAGATATGTGAGTGGTTGTTCTTTGTTTAAAGTTGGTAGGGAGTTCTGTTCCCATTTCGTACCTTATGGGAAACTGAAAGTGGGTTAAAAAGGTAGTGGTGAGGGTGCTGAAGTTGTCAAATGAAGCTCTAGGCAATTCAATGTACCATTTCACTGCCGGACCAGTTAGCATTCGTTGAAAAAGGCGAAGCCTAATCGAATTATCATTGAGGGTGTTAGATGAACACCACAAATGAAAAGTCATTACGTGATTTGATGGATCTTCACCCAGATTTCCATTGAATTTAGGAATATCAGAAGGAATTTTATGAGGAATCGCTGGCCACCAAGGGGCGTAAGCAATTGGATCATTTGTCAGCCAGTTCAGATCCGGTAATTCTAAAGTTTCTACAAAAGGAAACTATTGATTTAGGTTTGGTGAAGCATACCTAGGATAAGATGGGATTGCCTGAGCAGTAGGTCTTTGCATACCAGCATAATGTATCTAATGCTGATAACTTTGATAAGGTTGATGGGCATAACCATTATAATATGAGTGTTGGTAACTGTTTTGAAAATACAGTTTCCCATTACCTGCAAAACTTTGCTGCTCAGGTCCTCGGTAAGCTTGTTGGAATTTCGGTTGTTGCTATTGTACTAGCCATGGTTGTTGGACCATTTCCTGTTGTCCAATACTAGATGTTTGACCAAGATGTGGGGTGATAGTACCCGTTTGAGCCTGAGTCGTTCTAGTTAAGGAGGCACTAATATGAGTTTGTGATTGAGTCGTGGAGACAAGGGGTTATTGTATTACAACCTGAGAGACTTGAGGTTTACATACAACAAGCAACACTTGTACTTGCGACACAGTCACAATAGCAGGTGTAGTGGGAATGTTCGACACAGGTTGATTTGGTTGCATTGAATATACAACTCTTGGCTATTGAGGCAATATTGGTACCCAAGTAATGGATGTATTTCCAGTTTGACCTAAACTTTGTTGTGAACTCTCATATGGTTGTTCTCCTGGAGGGAACAATGAAAAAGCACACTGCCCCCCATATGGTGGCAATCCAGTGTTCAAAGGATAGACTGGTCTTTGGAGACTGGACTGCCCAAATTGATACTGATGTGAAGAATCAATTTGCTGAGTTTCAACATAAGACATTCTAGATAAGATTCCGGATGAAAAAATAGGAACAAACCATGCTGTCAAAACAGTCCCTGGGTGGACTCCATCTAGTGGTTGATAACTAGTTGGGATAGATGGTATACCAGCAAATGTTGTCGGAGTAGCAGCAGGAGGTTCCACTGTTGTTGTATCAGATGACACAGTCCTAGATGTTGATGGTTGTCTATACATATTTAGTCTATCCAAAATATTTCCTAGCGATTTGACATGAACTTGCGATGAAGGGTGATTTAAAGAACTAACTTCTGTAGTAGAAGGATTTAGGTGGATCCAAGTTCCCAAAATGCAATGGGGTATTGGATGGAAGATCCTCTACAATCGCTTCCATGGAAATCAGTCTAGGTTGAAGAGGTAGACCGTCAGGTCCATAAAATATTTCCGGAGCCGAAGAAGGTATAGCTTCTGCAATAATAGACACTGGAGGGGTGACACCTTCTGAATTTTGGAACTCAACTTCCAGATGTTCAAGTAAGTGAACTTCAGTTTCTAGATCAACCCTAGATGGAGCTAGTTCAGGGATAGAAGTGTTTACTGTTACACTAGGATCAATTCTAATGTCCTCTTGTAACTGCGGAACTTCTTCTATAAAGGCAGATGTACCAAAAATAATTGGAGTAACTCGAGTCTTTGATGATGTTGAAACACAAGTTTCAAGTAAACCAGGAGAATTCGACTCAGTTAAACGAGACCGTTTTGCCTAGAATGGTTAAGTTTATGGAGTTAAAGATGGTTGACTCGCTAGTCTTGGCGAATGATGGGGTTTTGATTGAATTTCTTCCACGATTGTAGATTACTTGATCAACCTAAAAATTAAAGGGAAAAAGTTATTCCGAACTAAATAAATTTTATGACGCTTTGACACAACTTTTCTTTTTCAATTTTTAAGACTCGAGAAAAAGCTAACGATGACTCTAGTCGCCTTTGATTTTTAATGAGCCTGAAGTGACAAGTGCTCAGGTGGACCTTTTCTTTTAGGGAGTCGAAAAGGAACGAAAGTGACTACTCTGGAAATCTAGACAGAGGGATTACCAAACCAATCGCAAAAATGCAATATACACCTTGGTGGTAAATTAAAGAGAAATTACCAAGGACTTTACATATGGTAGTCAATCTTCCTAAATGCTGTGTTTAGTGCATTGCAATCAATAGGGCGGCAGACACAGCTTCCTAAGGATAAAGGATATCATCCTATCGCGGTCTCCCAATATATACTCGACGGTACGGGGGGCACAAGTCTGTACTGGCACTTGTCATATCAAAGAGGAGAAATCACCCAACCTTCAATGAAAACGATAGTTACCAGGTTTTATAATGCTGGAACACATCTCTAGCCTAGACTTCTAGGGGTGTTGTGTTAGGTTCCAAAGAATTTTTATGTTCATTGAGGTTTATTTTAGAGTTGATCTTTTAAGAAGTTTATCTTTCAAGGTTCACCGCGTGATGTAGATGTAAAATTCCTAAATATGCAATCTAAAATGATAAACAATTGTTTATTTTCTTTTATCAATGAAAATCCTAGCTACTAAGGAAAGAAGAGTACGATTCTTTCAACAGAGAGCAAAGAGCACACACTAAATGCACTTTTCCTAAATAACTTTCTGCATGCAGTCTAAATGAAAATGCACATGCATGTATTTGTTTTTCCGTTTCCTTAATGTGAGAATGCCAAAAAGGAAAACTAAGTACAAATCTGAACTATTTTCTTCAAAGCGACACTTCAAAAATTTCTTTTCAAAATGAAAGGAATACTAATACGACACTTTCGATTTCGAATGGAAAATTGCTTTTGACACTTCAAATATTGACAACTCAAATCAAATACAATGACAAAAGTACAATCAACTATCTAGAGGAGGAATACTTTTTGACACTCTTCTTCTTGACTCAAAATGACAGTTACGACACTTTTGAATAAAAAACGACAGTTTAATTAAGCTACTCTTGACAAATGAGGACTGTAAACAATGAAAAATACATAAATAAAACATTCACGAATCCTAACCAATGGAGGCTGAATAATGTAAAGTAAGAAGGCTTCAACAATGAGATACTGATCATATGCAACAAAACTACTGAATAGAGCTGAAAATAAGGATAAAAACCAAGTTCCAAAGAGGAAAATAGTATCACTCAACCACCACACCTATCCTTAAGGGAAACACGGATGCATCTCACCTGCAACACATGGGAGGTGCGATGCATACAGGATGCCACTTATAGACAGTGCGATGGGCCAGGGAACGAAACTGAGTTTGATTTTTGCTCAAAAATTTGCAGCTAAGTTCATTGATTTAGGCTAAGCTATGATAGGTAGCAAAAACGGGCACTTAGGATGTTTGCAAGTCAAATGTTCAGTTCATAAACCAACCTGGAGATTGAATGAAGCAGCATTGATCTACTTTGCACTTGCATAGCAAGAGCACTTCGAAGGCTAGCTGGCTAACTTCAGGATCTGTCTGTAGTTTATAAAGAAAACAACAATAACAAACAAACAAACTAATCGTTCCCCAGCAGAGTTTCCATTTTGTTTCTGGGAAAACTAGTGTATTTTCGATTTGCTAGTCCCACTAAGATGGGTAGCTATCTTAGAAATGAACAATGAAAGCAAATTGTGATTTTCCTTTATGTATGATAGATAAGAGAGAAGCAAAGAGCACCAACCTAGTTCTTTCGCTTGGCTCCTTGCTTGTTTCCTCTGTCCCTTGACAGAGCTTTCCACTCCTCTCCTGCTTGTCCCACTTTAGAGAATACCTGTAGAGGCAAAGCAACAAAACACCATCAAAGCATCTCGATATATAATACTATAAACAATGAAAAATCAGAAATACATTGACCATACAATTGCATTCACAAATAGAAAGACTCACAAATACACGATTATATGGAGGAAAACTCAAATAACTTTATTAATAGTAGAAGAGAGGATTACAACCTAGCTGTCTGATCTAGCATCATCCTCCTAGCATCAAAGCCCTCTTCACCTCATTAAAAGCAAGATCACCCAACAATATAATGTTCCTTCTCAAAGAGAAACCAACAACACTTCCTTACAAATTACAAAATTCCAGCCTCTAGATCTCTCAGATGAGGGATCCATATATAGATTCCTTGCAAGGGGGGTGAGTCAGCTTTGGGTTTTTGATTAGTGTCATTCCACTGATAGTTCTTGGTTCCACCTGGAGATTTCTTTGATCTCTTACTCATCCCTGGGCGAATTCAGAGAGGCAAGTGTCACAGGAGAAGTTTCTAGAAGATTCCATGAGCATCCACTTAGCAAACTGTCTCTGCCATTTGTCTATTCTCTCTCATCACATCCCATAGAAGGCTCTTTCAGTATGTGTCACACCTGGCTAGTGTAGCAACTAATATGCATTGCACCTTGACCATGGAGCAGTCAGTATGGTCCAGTTTTGGCCAATTCAGAGTGGTTTTTCAGGTGGAACTTCTGGGAAATGATGTAATCAGTTGACCATGATCCTTTAGGGTATGAAACAACACTTTTAGGGGTTAAAAAGCCCTTGGTTTATAGACATATATGATTGGGGTTGTACTGCCCAAATATGTCTATAACACTCTCAGTGAACAGTTACCTACTCATTGTTCCAGAGTGCACTCCCAATGTGCATATGATTCCATTTCGCAATGTTAATGACAAAAACAAATATATCCCCAACCTTCACTTCTCTACTACACAGTCCCTCGGACAATCCGGTCACCCCCTTCCATTCAGTCATTCACCTTCCAAGTTCCCCGACATCCCCTATCTTGGGTGATCCATCCCTTGGCAAGTCTTTCTCGCATCAAAAGGTCAAACAACCAAGGCATATACCTACCTCAAAACCATCATACCATTCATAGCATGCTCACAAAAATCAATAGACACTATTGGGTACCAGTGTCCCATAATGACCTTGCTCCTAAATACTTTAACAACATACTATTTCATGTTCCAATTCCTTTCACTACTGTTGCTAATACTTGCAGTTGATTTCAACCACCCAACTGAGAATTTTCGTGCTTCCTGTACAAGTACATAACTTCCATTAGATTTAAAATAAATTGAAACAACTTCAAATCATACCTCATTGGTGGCCTATCTATAAGGTACACTTGCAATTATCTTCACTTCCTGTCACAATAATTCGAACTAGCATATTTGACCAAATCATCATGTATAAAGATATGGCATTAGGTTACCTCAAAACACAACCATCATAGATCAAAATCATAAATCACATGTAACCATCATAAACCAGAATCATGGATCACATGTAATCATCATAGACCAAAACCATAAATCACATGCATAATAAAATTGAAATAAAATATTGTTATTTATCCTTTAATCAATCCTTAGCTTCTACCTTTGTCTTTATTCTATATGTACACCAGATCAATTTCCACACCCAACAAGCACCCAATTCCTTTTCCTCAACTTTGTGTACATACACATATTATGCATTACACACATATAACCACACACGACATACAACACCATGCAATACATGCACCTACACATGACATTCAACAAAATACATACATATATCTACACCTAGTGTACAACACAACACATATATGTACTTCTACATTTGGTGTACACCACAACACAATACATACACGTACACATAGTATAAAACAACGAATACACATGTCATGATACCATGACTACACAATGCACATACATAGTACCACATGACCGCAACACAACATGTACGAAATGCACATAATACCACATATACACCAGTACTAGAGGTACAACATGTAGACAGTACCACCTATACAGAGCACCACTTGCACATGTACATAATGCCACATTTACATTGTATAAACAATGCCAGAGATACAAAACACCACATGCACGACATGTACACGAAACCATATGTACACAACACCATATGCACAACATGTACACAACACCACCTGCACACAGTGCCATATGTACAACATGTAGACATAACAACATGCTCATAATACCACTTGTACAATAATGCACTCAATAACATATGTATATAGCACCACATTTACAACATGCACACAATACCATATGTACATAGCACTACATATACAACATGTATATAGTACCCTATGTACACAACACTTCCTATCCAACATGTGCACAACACCATATGCACACAATGCCGCATATCCATCATGCACATAGTACAATATGTAGACAACAAGGAATATCCAACATGTACATAGCACTATCTATACTAAGCATTGCATATGCGATATTTGCACAACACTATATGTACCACCTTATGCATGACATTGCGTAAACAACATGTGCACACACTACATATACATAACACAACATGCACACAACATCACACATGCAACATGTACAATATATGCACAACAGTAGTACCACACATCCAAAACCACATTATCTCTACCAAGCAACCTTACTTCAAGTGTCTTAATCATGCTTGTTTGAGCATGTCGCAGACCACACTGTTTTCATTTCTCTCATGTATCCCTTGGTATAGCCTGTCCATAACATAAACATAGGTATAATAGGGGAATACTATATCAATTCATATCCACATGATACTGAACTCATATATTTGTCATGACTACTCTTCCCACTTCATTCCTCATAGCCAGGAACCTCTTCATGTCATGCACCTATGTAAGAAATCATTCCTCCACAAGAACGATACTTGAAAACCTTGTCAGACAGTGACATAGATACATACATGTATACATATAAACATCAACATAAAACAATCATGATCCTTAATGACCCTGTTAGATAAAAATGTACATACATACATATATGCATATAAACATTAGCATTAAACAATCTATCAGACAATGCCATACATACATCCATATATATACATATATATATATATTAGCATTAATATTCATGAATCATGATGAACCTATTATACATGGAAACATACATACATACATGTATACACATATATACATGAGCATAATCATGATCACAACATAATTACTAGATATCATAAGGTCAAGGTTAAGAGAATTCACTTTTTGCATGCAACACATGCACAACATCAAGAAAAATAGTTCCCAACATAGCCAAGGCATATGACACCTCAAATTCATTCACCTTACCTTTCTTTATTACCTTTCCTGTGATTGTCCTTCCACCATCCATTTGCACCAATGGACCCAACCAGTCCAACCGACTATCATAGTCTTACCTTCGAATGCGCTTACTCATGCATTGAGCTTTATCTGTGTCTTCCACATAGCTCTTGCTGAGCTCCATTAAATTTCATTTCTCCCAACCAATTCCCAAGACTCAAAACATAAAATGAAAGACAAGAAACAACAAGAAGAAAACCATTAAAATCAATAACAATACGACACCGCAACAAAGTGGCAAGGCCTTGCACCAGACATAAACGAAACTGCAAATCAAGCTCAACAAATCATAAAAGACCAAAAACACAAGTCTCCCAATAGACGCCATGACTCAATCCCCATGTTCTAAAGGAAAGCTCAACTTGAGCCTTCATCAAGATTTCATGGCAGTCTCTCTTTCCATTCAACTCCCTGTATCATACTGCCATAAACACATAACTTTCAGTGCATAAGTAGACATGTGAGTACTCTGGTTACCTTACCTTGTTGTGCCAAGCATGTTGCTTGCAGTTGAACACATTTGTGCCATGTCTCAAGGGACTCCAATTCCCTTAACAGATTCACCTGTAACTAGAGACTAGCTAATATACCTGTCACTTACAACTTCATGAATCTAGCACACATCCACATAATGTGAGACAAGATTGAGGTTAATAAGATTTCGTGTATACAAAGCACTCATTCATTTGGAATTAAGGTTTCCAAACATAGCCAAAGGAATTCTTTCCAAATTCCTTTCTTTTACCTTTTTACCTTCCTACAATAGAGGGTTACTATGTACTCTCACATCACCCAACTGTTAGTATAAACACATCAATTGTTACCTTGTCACGCTAATACCAAGCATTTTGCTTGCAACTATTTACACATGTCAATCACATGTTCCAAATATCAAGACAATCATATCTATCAATTCGAAATCAACCTTTACCAAGACTAACAATCATGTCATAAGTCATAGTCAACTCATAGTCATTAGACATAATGCTATGACTGTCACCTACTACACTCTAGTACATATCAACTGTCTCAACACATATGTGTTAATACAATCATCTTAAAACAAAATCATTCCTTCATGAAATCTTACATAAACATAGCCATATTATGCAATTCATTAAACATTCAACCAACTTGTATACATACCATGTTAAATAAATCAACTCGATGACATAATCAAATATTCAAGCAAAAATTAGATGACATAAACAAGCTCATACCTTAATGTTTCTCAAGGGAGAGTATCTTGTCTAGACAATCAATCCAGATTAGCAGGATATAACTTCACGACACATCAGCTCAAACACAAATAAGATAATGATATCCATAATAGTAACTAACTAACATGTTCACATCATAAGCTTGTAAATATTTGTCATTCATGCATAACAATCACATATGTACAATTAGTCTATATTAGTACAACACAATGTCACAAATAATTCGACTCATACCTAAATGTCATAAACCTAAACATTTTTATATGCCAATCAAATTTAGCATTATACATATAACATCAAGATATTAATGTTATAACCCTAATCATCAATTTAACTAACATAAAACAACAATAGCAATGCATATAACCACAAGTTACTATCATTCATGACTATTCGACACATGTGCATATGACTATACTAATCAACTAGCATCTATCATGTATGTCACAATAACATCAATAGACATGTACATAAACCTAATGTATATAACCCTAATGCATATAACAATCCATTCACTAACATACCTGCATGTTAAACATACAATATATATATGACGATCTTCTCTTACCCCAAATTCTAATGTTGCAATCTCATTTTGATGATCTGCATCTCCTGCTCTATCTCAGCCAATACATGAGCACCATAACATACCAATAGCATCATGATGACCTAGTTGGATACAATAACCTCATGCACAACAACCTTCACCATGACAATGCATGCAAAAAACATATAGACATTGACATGCGTAACAAATGCATATACAACCATACACTCATGACAACACATCGCACAACAAGGCCATCAAACTTCACATGGTGACATCACTACAACCATGATCAACACCATGCAAATGTAGCAAGCACATGGACTATACACATAAGAAACACATATGCAACTGAAATGAATGCATGACTAAGACACATCCCATCCAGTCCAACAAGTGAACCATGCTCTGATACCACTCTGTAACACCCTCCTCCCATGCCTACCCAAGTAACCAACCAACCAGGGTAAACATGTGATGAGAATTTACTGTGATATGATTTGACCTCCTAGGTCACGTTAAGGAAGTGGAACCAATGGAAACACACCATACAGACCTTCAACATCAGCAATGGGACCCCTAAAAACCATCGCATCCTTTCTACTAACCAGCCCCTGAGTCTTATTGAGACTTTAGACTCTTAAACCTCTAGATGCTCCCATGCTATGGGCATGCCGACATCCAAAGAGCTCTGGACGCTGCCACAAGCCTGCATGCCTGCGTCCAAGGACTATTTCCAGCACACATGTCCCCGAATCTGGGGAATTTAAGGCACTTTTTGAACCTATAATTTCGGCCACTACCCAAAACTTGTTGTAACTTCCAAAATCCATTAAACACATTATCACAAGACTAACAAACCAAAAATTAACTCCAGGACTAGGTCTGACCATCCCCAACCGGGACTGACATTCTGTTAAACACTTGGCATGAATGAAATCTACTAGTTTGAATAACATATTTGAGCATAGGGATCTCATAATTATCTTAGAGTCGCTAATAACCATTTTTCCCTCATATCATTTTCCGCACTATCATCTATTAGGTCATAGATATGTTATTCATTTATTTACAAGTAAAAACATGATGAGATCCATACATAGTTTTTGTCATAAAACATATACATAAACAACATAGTAAGAATAGAAATACCATGAGTACATCAGCCATAGAATCCACATATAAGCCAGTACATTTACTCATGAAAAACCAAGAGAATGAATTTCTCATTAATGAATGCAAAAACCAACATAGGATGGGACTATCACGTTCCACTCGACCATAGATTGGTTGAGCCAAATCTCTCTTCATCTAATCACCCCCATGCCATATTCCAAGCATGAATGTGGGACTCATAAACAACCAAAAGAACCAAACAAGCATGGATGCTACTAGAGTTCTCCACCTACACCATGAGGAATTTGAGTGCCTCCTAGTATCTCAGGCTTTACCGTAATCCACATTCTGATCCAAGGATCACTAGGCCCTACATTGAGACCCACTCTCTAGGCTTTATTGTACATCCATCCTAGGACTACTAGGCCTAATGGAGAGAAATCCACCTCTCGGACCAGCAAGGATTCCTAGGCCCACCTAGGCACACAATCCTGGCTTTACCGGAACCCATAGTTTGGCTCAGGGGTTACTAGACTAGTGGATTTACCATGATCCACAATACATTTCAAGGACCACTAGGCCATGTATTTGTCATTTTGGAGATCCACCCCACTCAACTTCAAATCCATCTGACAATCCATCTCAACCGAAGTATGAGAGCACATCTCATCAAAGATATCAAGAAATGGCAAGGCTAGGCTAAAAACACTGTCACACCTGGAAAAACCCATACCATGACATAAAAGAACCACATGCAATACCATGCATGCGAAATCTAGCAAGGAAATCACACATGAAAATCAATACCTACAAAGAATCCTATTATAGTTGCTTGATCCTGCTCTTCCTTTCTTACTCCTTCCTTCCTCTTGCCTTCTTTTCCTTTCTTGATCCACTGCCAAAGTGACCTAAGAAAACTCTATGTGTCCAATAGTGTGTGCGTGTGTGTGTGTGTGTGTGTGAGAGAGAGAGAGAGAGAGAGAGAGAGAGAATAATGAGCAAGCTCCAAAACTGAACTGACCAAGCTTGCCCACTGATCCTCATAAGCCTTTTTATCAATGAGGCCTCTATTTTCTTCATTTTCCTCCTCACATGAAACATGTGGCCTTTCACCTTCATTTTCTCCTAATTTCCATTATTTACATAAATAAATGTGTCAAAAATTCTATTTTCCTTTCTGTTAATGGGTTGGAATCTTCTGCCAACAGTCAAGGGGATCTCTCCAGTGTAGGCTCCCAATTAGAACCTACACTGTATGTGGTAGGGATCCCTTCTGGTATGTAGGCTCGACTGTCATTCAGTTTTCTAGAGTTTTCTTTGGACAAAGGTGAAATGTAGTGTTATGCTCTTAACGTGCAAGACGATACCAGAATACCAAATATACGAATAAAGATACCCAAAACATAGAACAATGAAAAATATGGCAAGTACTTTATTATTCAAAAAGCAATGTTCACTTGCCTCTTTGAGGGGGCAACCTCCAATAGGGCAGAGCTCGATTACAAAATAAGACACAATGCTCCTCAAGGGGAGTCTCTATCCTTTATATAGGATTCATACATGCAATACCATGGGGCAATACCATGGTTCTTATTAATACCATCTATCTAATACCATGGCCCATTTGCAACTAACTGTGGTCACTTCATTAAATGCGGGTTAACCACTTACAATTATTAATATGGGCTTTATTAACTCTTTAGTTAACTATAACTATGACTCGATCCTATTACATAAATAAGGGGGTTAGGGTGGGACCCTAACATGCCCCCCCCATAAGAATAGCCTTGTCCTCAAGGCTGAAGCTGCGGAAACTGCTGAAGAATAGTGGCTGG
>APFE030685467.1:0-18488 GCA_000404065.3 Pinus taeda
AGCTTCTAGATGAGTAGCTTGTACAAATACCTCATCTATACTAGTGGGATTAAACATGAGGATGGTATGCCTCATGTAGCTGTGTAGACCACCAATGTACTTCAAAAGAGTCTCTAGTGAGTTTAATGAGATCCCTAGAACCAATGCTCTCTTTCTAAATTCTTGAGTGTACCCTTGCACACTTTGCCCTTTCAATTGTCAAAGAGTTTGCCAACTCATCATGGCTTGTTGCATGTAGGCCAATGGATAGAACTGCTTCTTGATTGCAGAAACAAAGTCACTCCAGATAGAGATAGTCTTACCATGTCTCTTCATGTCAGCTTGGGTTATACCTTCCCACCAAACCAAGGCAGTGCCTCCTAGGCGTAGGCTTGCCAGCTGAATTTCGCTCTTGTCTGAGTCGATGTTTTGCACTCTGCAATACACATCAATTTGTCTAATCCAATTGTCTAGTTTTTCAGCATTTAGCTCTCCATCATATACAGAAAAATAAAATTTAACATATATCTTAATCAAAGATGCTTTCTTATTATGCATAGGGCTATTAGGACATGTGAGAAAGCTTTCCTCTTTCCCTTTTCCTTTTAAGTGGTCATGGGAATGAGACTCATCTTCTTCTCTATCTTGTTTAGAACCTGATGAATCTTCATCCTTATGTTTTCTAAAGTCCCTATACATTTCTTCTACCATAGACTTCATAGCTAGAAAACTCTCTATGAATTGAGGGTCTAGCCCCATAGAACCTTCCTCTGACATTGTCTTTTGAGGATAGACTCTCCCAATTTCAAGATTAGTTTTGACCAACTCTCCTCCTCCTAATTTGAGCTTTGATCTAGTGAGAATTCAACAGCTAAACCAACACAATCTTGTCTAACCTTACAATCTAAAGCTCTAATACCACTTGATCTGATAATCACCCTATGAGTGACTCAGTTAAAGATTTATTAAATGAAGGTATTACAGACTCATATGCCGATGTGTGTGTCTATCTTATTTAAGCAACAGATTGATCAGATTGCTAATACACAGACAATTTAATGGAAAGACAGTAGAGAAATACAGTAAGCGAATACAAGAACACAAGAAATTAATAAAGAGTTCACCCTATTCTCCACGGCTACATCTTCAATCCAGCTTCAGTGGTGGCCTTATTTTATTGTGTTTCAAGTAGAGAATTACTAGGCAGGAGCTCAATATGAGTCACCTGAACAGATTTTCTTAGCAAGCTGGTTCTTGGATTCCCCAAGCCACTGGAGTGCACAGACTCGTTTGCCTACCAGCTTTGTGACCTTCTGGTCTACAATGGAAAGAGCCCAATGTGGTGCTCAATTCGGACAAATCCTCTCTGGGATGGCTTGAATCCCTCAAGCTCTCTGGTGCTCGACGCTTCCTTTGGTCAGCTCGACCCTCTTACCTCTTCTGCTTTTGCTTCACTATCTTTTTCCTTGTGTTCAATCCTCCTCTCGGGATTCTGGTTCCTCTGTCTCTCTCTCTCTGACTGACTGTATATACTATCTCTATTCATGGCTTTAAGCTATTCATTTCCATGTTTGTTCATTTCCTCTTTTGCCTCCATCAAATCACCTTCTCCAACTTCCCTTGGAGTTCCCTGCCTCGGCGTCAACATCGACTCACAGGGAGAGGCCACATGTCCTCCTGTAACACGCCAACCTACTTCATTGGTTTAGTTCTTCAGTTACATCGTGGATGAAGTCTTCCTCCACCACGGTGGTCAAAATAGACTTCAAATCCTTCTAAATCATGGGTCATTCCTTCGTCAATTCCGCTTTCCCCCATCGGGCGCGATCTCAACCATTCGATTTGGGGCCTCTAGATCCAATGCCATACACACGTTTCATGCAGTGGACTTGCTTAATCGTTAACGGGCGATCAACGACAGTTTTCTCTCTCCTCCGCTTGCCAAGTGTCGATCATCGAGTGGGATTGCTCCAATATCTCCAAAACTGCTTACCATTTGAGGGTGTCGCGATCAATACCGTCAGTTTTTCGGAGTGCGGGTCCTGCCTTGTCCTTAGCATTTTTTCGCTTTTCGCCTGCGGTTCTCCAGCTCCCCATGCGTCTGAGTGCTCTGGGCTTCTCAATTTTGGCCCTTTTCGCTTAGCGATGTGCAATTAGCACTAATCATGCATCAAAATTCACCTCTGTTTCTTGATCCGAGGCTCCCAGGGGATAATTCAGCCTCCCGCACAGTCTCCATGGGCCTTGGTCAGCGTGCTTTGACCAAGGTCCTCGTTGTTCCACGCTGGCTACCATTGCCACTGGTTCAGGGTGTTTTTGATCGCTGTTTTGGAATTTTTAGAATTTTCTCCCGACCTGGTACAACCATGGTTCTATTTAATCATTCTTTATGGATCCAATTCGGATCAGAGACCTTTTTAATTGTGATTAAAATGGCTAATCTATTGGTCAAGTCTTATCTAAATTATATGGGGAAAATTATGTCAATTGGAAATTTAATATGCAAACGTTAATGGAAGGTTATAATATATGGTCAATTTCATCTCGCGAAAAAGTTAATCTAGAAGCCTTAATAGCTACAACAACACCAATTCAATATTGGGAGTGATGATAGACAAAAGAAAGAGTGCTCCTAAAATGTCTGCAAAGGACATCATACCTCATATTGGCATGGAAATACTTCTACTGAGACATGGATGAAACGGTTATTTTTATGAGAAGAAGAACAAAAACTGAGTGTTATTTTGAAAGAGTCGACTTCTTCCAATTGAGATGGAGGAATATGAAAAAATTGACAAATTCATTTCATGCATAAAAAATATTAAAGATAAACCGAGTGATATAGGTGAAAAGGTTTCTAACACTAATTTAGTTACTATTACTTTAAATGGTATGCTAGTTGAATACCAAATATTCATCAAAGGTCTTGCAGCAAGGGAGAAGGCTCCTACTTTTGATGAATTTGCAAGTATTCTTATGCACAAGGAAAAGTGAAGAAAGAACCTTAATCACAGGTCTCAAAGGTTTGATTTGGTGTTGGTAGCAAAAGGAAAACAACCATTCAAAGGAAAATCACAAGAGAGAAATAAAAGAGGAAAGTCACATGGAATTTCATTTCAAATATCACTATCAATGCCAGTAACAAATACAACTATGAATTAAAATTATGCATGTTAATATAATTTGTGGTAGAAATTAGTCATTCTCAAGAGATTCTCGGAAAAGGAAATGTGATCAATTCAAACATAGAAGACATTCAGGAAACTTTGTTGACAGTGATGCCTTTGTAAGTATTTCAAAAATCTAAATTTATTTGTTTTAGATGCTACTTTATCAGTTGAAATTGATGATATTAATGCCGAGTTCATTTATTTTAGTGCATCAATTCATATTTCATTCAATAGAGATTAGTTAGGTACATATTATTAAAAAATTAATGGTGCACATATATATCTCATAGATAATAGATCTTATGAAATCAAAGGGTATATAGATATATTTGTGACTTTGCATAATGAAAAAGAGAAATAAATCCAAAACTTTATGTATGTACTAGGTATAAAGAAGAATTTGATTTCAGTCTCCACTCTATTGAATTAGGATTTAAAGATTGAATTTATGAAATCATAATGTGTTGTAATGATATGTAATATCACTATAAAGTTTTTGCCATAGGAGTAAGATTTGGATGACTATACAAGCTTGATGTAACAAATAAATGTCATCTAGCATGGACATCCACAATCATATCAAATGAAGAGTTATAGAATTAAAGGTAAGGAAACTTGAATCATAATGATATTATGTAACTTCAGAGAAAGAAATGGTGAAAGTTTTTTCAAATATTAAGTATGGAAATATTAAATGTGAAGGATGTGCAATGGGTAAACAACATAGGGAAGAATTTTATATATGTATAGATAGAATAGAACATGAAATTTTGGAACTAGTGCACATTGATGTATGTGGTCCTAGGCAAATAAGGTCTCTTGGAGTAGCATATTATTTTCTTATCTTTATCGATGATAAATATACATATAGTTGGGAGTATTTTATCAACAAGAAAAAGTGATTTATTTGATTATTTTAAAGAATTCAAGAATATGGTTTAAAAATGAATAGGTAGGTATAACAAAATTTCCATATCAAATCAAGGGGGAGAGTATACATCAAAATACTTCATCAAGTATTGCAAAATAACTGGAATTTTGCAACAGTACACAGTCCCATATATACATCTTAACAAATTAGAGTGGCTAAAAGGATGAATAGAATATTGGTTGAATGTGCTCGGAGTATGATAAAAGGTAAACAAATTTTTAATGGTCTATTGGTTGAAGCTATTAATAGTAATTTATATCTCAAAAATATAATTCCTACCATATATTTAGAGCATAAAACACCTTTTGAAATTTTAATGGATTGAACCAGAAGTTAGACATTTTATAATTTTTGGAAGCACGCCATTTTCACAAATTCCCAATGAATAAAAAAGAAATTTTGATGCCAAAGAAATCAACTGTATTTTTGTTGGCCATTATATAATGTTTGATCCCATCACTCATAAAATGTTCTTAAGTAGAGAAGTTTTATTTCATAAATATGTAGATGAAAGGAGGAAAGAGAGTGGTTATGATGTATGGCATCTACCTAAAGAAAATGGTGAGAAGAAGAAGTCGATGAAAAGATGCAAGTTGAAGATTCAAGGAGCATGGACACCTTAAATACAAAAAATATGCCAAGAAGAGAAGTAGATACTTCACAAACCAAAATGCGAGATGAAGAAACTCTCCAAAGCAATGTGGCACCAAGGAGGTCAAATGAAAAACTCAGACACCTGTAATATATAAGGACCATGTTTTAATGACTCAAGTTATGAAACCCTTAAATTTTAAACAAGCTAAATATCATAAAGAATAGATGGATGCCATGAAATAAGAGTATAATTCTATTAAAAAAATGAAACATGGCAATTGACATATTTTCATAAGAATAAAGTTCCTATAGTATCAAAGTGTTGTAAAAGTTAAAATTTAATGTTGATGGTAGCATTAAAAGATAAATAAAAATTGGTTACACATGTTTATTCACAGAAAGAATGTATGGATTGTGAGGACACTTTTGCACTAGTAGAAAAAATGAACACAATTAGAATAGTGATAGCATTGGCCACATAAATCAATTGGGTGCTACATCAATTAGATGTGAAATCAAAGAACACCTTGTCTACAAGTTGAAGTAAGATTTATATGGACTTATACAAACACCTAGAACATAGTATGTGAAAATAGACACCTTCTTCTTTCAATAAGAGCTTATAAAAAATAAAAGTGATCCTAATTTGTATATCAGATGAGAATGGAAATGCTTCTTTAATCTCTTTGTATGTTGATGACCTAATTATAACATGGAATGCGACTAACTTGATTGAAGATATTAAAAGACAGTTGTCATAGGTATTTGATATGAAGGATCTTGGATAATTGCACTATTGTTTAGGTCTGGAGGTATGGAGAGACAATGTTAAGACCTTAACTAGACAAGGTAAATATATAAAGGATTACTCAATAAATTTAATATGGATGAATGTAAGGTAATTCCTACTCCATTATAACAAAATGTGTAGCTTATTAATGATGATGGAACAAAAGAGGTGGATGGTACTTTGTATCAAAAATTGATGGGAAGTTTGAAACTAGGTCAAATATTGTATGTTCAGTCAGAGTGCTTGAAAGGAACTATGAATATTGGCATTGTTCAATATATTGATGATTGTAATGTTGAGTTGACAAGTTATATTGATTTTAATTGGGCTGAAAATCCAAATGACAAGAAGTCCACTTTTGTATATGCATTCAATATAACATCTAGAGCTATTTCATGTAGTAAAAAGAAACCAACTATTTCACTATCATCCACAAAACTTGAGTACAAAGCGTTGTGTAGTGCTACTTGTGAGTTTGTAAGACTCAAGGGAATCCTTGAAGATGTTGGAGAAAATTAACAAGTACGTAAAGTTATCAAGTGTGATAACCAAAGTTCCACTAATTTGGCAAATAATCTTCTATATCATGCGAGATGAAAACATATTGAAACACAACATCATTTTGTAAAAGAAATATACAATCAAAATAAATTAAATTGGCATATTGAATATAGATGAATATGTGATCAACATATTTATCTATATTATGTTTGAAATATCTAGAAATAATTTCTGTGTTTTAGAAATTCCATTTCTTTATTAAAGAGGAGTGTTATGAATAATTGAGAAATGATTTGATTGTTAGGAGGTTAAAGCTAATTTTTCTAGAATCAGTTAGAAGTTGCTTAGGTTTAGAGCAAAGGTTAAAACTCATTGTTCTAGAATTAGTTAATTTTTTCCTAAGTTTAGAGCAAGTGTTTTTATCTTGTCAATGGTTGTAGGAGTTGGTTGATGTTTCTATTTTCCTTATAAATTATAAAGCAATTTTGAATAATGGATCATTGAAAGATTTTCTTGTCACACAATGACTACTATGCTTTCTTTGATACATAGTTGTGTAGAAGATCTCTCTTAGTTTGCTTTGGAGATAGTTTTGTGTCTACTATGATTTATAATTGCCTAAAAAATCTCTCTTATTTAACTAGTTTATTGAATATTTAAAATTTAGAGATAAATGACCAATCATTATCTATAAATATATAATACAAAATTCATATTATTTTTTCCAATAAAAATTAAATATTATGTTTTATATATAATTATGTTTGATTTTGTTAATATAAATTTCACATCCAAAACTTATAATAATTCATTATATTTTAATGACTCTTTTTTGTAATCAACACTCTTTTATTTTGAATTCTAAATTCTTTGGAATAGTATATCTATTAAAATATTGAGTTTTGTGTGTAACAATTTGAACATGAATTCTCATGTGTCCCTACATGTTTGGGCTATATCAAGGTCTAGGGCATATAAAGATAAAAGAAATTGCCGCACATATAAGTAGAGATATTCAATAAGCTTGGTGTACAAGATCTATCTTAATCACTCATCTACCAAGAGTTGAGAGGGATCAAACTCTTTATATGCAAACCTCCTTTTAGAATGCAAATATCGAAAAAATATTTACACGTGAAGAGATTTAATCCCTTGTAGTGCTTGATAAATTTGTGATTGAAATAGATATATAGTGTTTCTCTATCTCTCTCTATATAGACCATGCATAATTTTTCATTGCTTAAATTGTATTTTTGAATAGTTTATTATTAATATTTTTATCTTTAATTACTTTTTCCTTTTGAGCATTGAAATATTTTACTAAGGTCTAGAGCTCTAATTTGTAGATTTAATGGTTTTCAGCCCAAGGCTACACATTTACACCAATGGGTCTACACAAATTGGACAAACAACTATGACCTTTATCTTTGTGAAAAGGTACTTTTTGTGGTTTAGTTTGATAATCAAGAGGACCCAATTTTGTCATAAATAAGAGTCCTTTGTTTTCGGGAAGTGCGGGACTGTTCACAACTTCATGGTTTCCAGCCTTCAATGCTACATCAATGGTGGTCACAAAGATGTTGGTGTGGGTGAGGATCCATAATCTTCCGCTCCCATTTTGGCATCATCAAGTTCTCGAAAGTGTTGGAAAGAAGCTGGGGAAATATTTCAAAACGAATAATGATAAAATGGAAAAAGTCATCTTCACTTTTTCTACGATTTGTGTTGAGATAGATCTTAATAAAGGCCTTCCAGACTGCATCCACTTGATGCATCGAGATTTCAAGTGGACTCAAATGTTAGAATTAGAAAATACGACCTTCTGATGTCAAATCTGTAATAAGATAGGGCATTTGCAGAATACCTACCCCCAAGGAAAGAAAAAGACTACGAAAAGATAGCAAAAGCCAAAGGGATGGAAATTTCCAGATCGTCCTTCAAATGAAAAAGATGAGGAACTGGACGAAAATCATCAACAACGAGAAGGACATAATCGACAAGACTTACAAGTGGGAAAGGGTGAAGAAAAACAAAATGATGCTACAAGACATGTCAACTACACCAAGGACTTAGACGTTTTGCAGGCTTCGGGGAAACAAAGAGAGAAAATGGGTAACAACCAAGGAGTAGTGAGAACAAAGAGAACACATGCATTTGAGAGTTGACTCAGATAAAAAAGTACACATAAAATTAGGAGAAAAATATCTAACTACTGTAATGGCCACTCCCAAGGGAAAATAAATGATTTTGATCACACTTAATGCCCTAAAACTTTTTCTAATTTTTATTTTTCTTTGTTTTTAATTATATACATTTTATGAAAGGCTAACTAGATGGAATGTCTTTAATCATCTATAAAATCTAATTTTGTTCCTTAATTCAATAAAATTACTATTTTTCTTCGGGGAAAAAATTAAATATATAAATATCTATAGTTTAAATAAAAAATAAAAACAAAAAAAAACAACTGAGCTTGTACCTATACAATATAATTATTAATTTTACTGAAAATTTTATTAAATTTAAACAAGTTGTTGTTAAGAAAAAGTCACTTGCTTTTTCAATAAAGTCGGTTCGTTGAATTAAATCTCATTGATCCGTCGCGTTAGCTGCATATATATAGGTATTGATTGCGCAGAGGTTGTTCGCATCCTTTACCTCAGCAGTTGAATATTAATTTCCCGGCGGGTTTGATATAAGTTGTGCGATATAAGTTGTGCGTGTGCAGATCCCGATTGCACATAATAAAGAGAGAGTGTGTGTGTTAAAAAAATGGATTCAGAAGGTGTTCAGATGTGCGTTAAAGGGTGTGGATATTTTGGAAACTCGGCAACGGAGAATATGTGCTCAAAGTGTTACAAAGACCATCTTCTCAAAGTGAAAGTAACAGCCACTCCCACGCCCGCCATCAACGAGCAGGCCACGAATATAGAGGCGGCTGGTGGTCGGACTGATGGCGGGGAGTCTAAACCTACGCGATGCTTTAATTGCAGGAAACGCGTTGGATTAACGGGTTTTAAGTGTCGTTGCGGGAATACTTATTGCGGTGTCCACCGACTCCCGGAAGAACATGGATGCTCGTTCGATTACAAGACACGTGGGCGCGAGGCCCTGGCGAAGGCCAATCCGCTCGTTAAAGCCAGCAAAATTGACCAGATACAGGAATTAAAATAAAACCTGACTATAAAGTGAGTAAACGTATTTCAAAATAGAATTAGGCCGCCAATAAAATTGAACTTAAAAATACTCTTCGAAATATTATTAAACATCAAAAAACAAAGCTATGTGCATACAAGTTGAAATGTGTAAGTTTGCCTAGTGCAGAAAAACTAAATAGATGTCCATGAATTCTCATACTATTATCACTTATTTATTCTAAATGTTTTATAAATGTGTTTTTTTATAATTATTTAAAAATACTATTATCACTTATTTATTCTAAATGTTTCATAAATGTGTTTTTTTAATTATTTAAAATTGTTTATTAAAATTATTAATTATTTATATTTAAAATTAAATAATTGTAAGATAAAAATTTTGGCAAATCATATTATAGATTTTTGAGTTTAATCGTTTCTAACCCTTATGTATGGTATATTATTGGGATTTTTGATGAATGTTCATGACCTTCCTAGCCTTTTACAATGCCAAAATTATAGTGAACTCGGGAGGCTTCTCTCCAAGCTTTTTGAACATAGGAATAAAATCATAAATCAAAATAAATAATTTGTCTTCTTAGGTCCGATAGATCATTATTTGGTCTCAGCGGACGTTAACCATCATCATCATCATCATCATCAAAAATTGATATTTCTTGAAAAAAGAACTAATTAATATTAAAAAATTAATAAAAACATATATTAACAATATATTGTAAGTTAATTTACACGTGTTTACCTAAGTGGTTTTTAATTATTTAAATAAATTGAAAAACAAAGAGTACCTTTTTGAAGAGGACTTATAAACGGAAATAGTGGTATTTTTTGAAATTTTTGCATTGTGTATATTTTATGTTATTGATTTTTTATTCAACCTCTTTGAAACTGTCAAAAAAAAATTAAAGGTTGTGTTTAAAAGAAATTAGATGAAAAAAATCACATGAATTTGAAAATGTCAAACTCATATGTCATTGGGTAAAGAATTCCTTCATGAATCAAAGCCACCACTTAGGGTCAAATTTTTCCTTATGTCTAATGGGATACAAAATGGTGTTGTCAAGTTGTCATAGTTAATAGATTTTTTTTTAAACTACCGAAATAATTAACAGATATAAAGAATGTATTAGTAAATTGCCCATATGAAAATATATACAAATTACAAATGTTACATAAACATACATAAACTGAAATAAAAAGCATCCATAAATTGAAATAATGTTCATGTACATCCATAAACTATCCATATATGAAAATATACAAAGTTTGTATCACATGTGAATGTGACCTTTGAAATGGGCTTGAAAATGTACAAATTATCCACTCTAATTACCACCAAAACTCCTATGTGAGTTCCACTGTGCAAAGTACTCATCCATAATCTTATATTGAAATATAACACATTCAAATTCAAACTAATTAGATCATTATTTGTACAAAATAAACAATATGGAAATAAATTATTTTGAACCACATTTAATCACATATATGAATCTAATAACCTCACTTGATTACAAATGCAAGTCATCTAGGATGGGGGTCAAATGAATTTGGGTTTGGTGCTCCCTTGCCTGTGGCTCAAAGATTGGGGTCTGCATCGATGGACATGCATTATCAATGCCTCTATACACAACATCGCACTCATGCATCCACATAACTGTGACATCAACAACACTTTGCATATGGGTCTGCGTAGACAATGGAAAGGACAAATTATAAGTATTCTACGAATTAATTAACATGCACGTAACTTAAAAAAAAGATGTTGAAATCTTAGGAATGAAAAGTTTACCTCAACTATTGGTCCATGTGGTTGTACAAAGTAACTCTCCTCCACATTAGTGTTATCAAGTGGATGTGGAGGAGAATCCATGGAAACATGCATTGCTGGAGGTTGGTCTGGCTAATCAACTTCCCCCTTGAATGACCTCATAAGCTCATCCATGTAGTTGGTTTGTGTTTACATGCTATCATGAACTTATTAATATAAATGCAATCGAATATCACCTAAATTAATATCAATAATTATGTATAATTTGATGATAAGAGCCAAAAGTTTCATATATATGTACCTGGTCTATGTCACATGGGTTTTGCACCCTCCAAGTGCCATGGATAGCATCATGACCCATACATGCATATGAAAAAAGGTGTTCAACGAGTAGACTCGCGAGATATGAATCATCATATAATTGAACTGGAGGATCATGAGGAAATGGTGGTGGCCTGCTCATCTCTCCATGCAACGTGACGTGCACACTAGCCAATGTTGTCTGCATGCTATCTGCAATGGTATTCCTGGTCTTAGCATCGTGGTGCGATGACTCCTCTAGCTTTACCAACAATACCATGCTCTGAGATGGTAGTGGGAACAATCTTAGAGGTGGTGGTACATGCCCAAGGTTGCTACAAGCCTCATCACGATCATAGGTAGCTCCCAAGCTAGATCCATAAAACTCAAATCATGTGCTTGTGTTATCCGACCTCATACATAGCACGAACTTCGCATTTATGTGCTTTGCAAAGTAAAAGGGTACCTGATCATGGTGGGGAAACTAGCCCAAGTTCCAATTAATCAATCATAAACAAAAAGGGATGCATCAAAATTCTTAAAATATCTTAGTGGAATTAGACCTTGACGTTTAGCACCGCACTCCATAGGGATGTCAAACAACTCCCCATGAACATCAATGTTCTTGGTGGCCTCTTTCACCACCTCCCAACTATGTGGGCCTCTAACCTCCTGCATACTAATCCTTTGTATGGAATGTAGGAGGCATCTATGGGTCCGCCCTCCAATATTTCTTGATCAGCCTATCGATGTTATCGAACATCAAAGACAAATTATGCCTAGTAGGTGAACTAGCATAGATTTTATGTATCTCTTGTGAGATCCATGTATGTTGGCTCATAACATCCTCCAATGTGATACTACTTGTAGCATCGTCCCACAAAGAAATCAACGCTACTGTGTGATCCTTAGCTTCATCCTATTGGGGTTCTACAAATCACAAAAATAATTTAACATATATATATCAAACTAAAAGAATAATAACATATACATTAAAACCAAAAACATTAGTTGAAAACAATTTAAAAATTAAAGGCAATTTCAAGACATAAACACATAAAGTTTAAAGAGGATTTTAAAATGCACTTGTAGCATGTGAATATGGTCCACTATCTATAATATGATCATCAATAGTGATATAAACACTACACTCTATCTGGTGTCAGAGCCAGGATCTACGAGTGGAACACGCACTCTAGTTGGGCTATGTGATCTATCACGAACCCGATCATGTATTGAATATCTCCCACACACTCTGACAACCTGTGGTTGGGGGGAATATAGGAGATGGCTCTACATATTACATATAATACATATTTAATACATGTATAAACTAATCCATAAAAAACTATTGACTAAACTATTACATATGATACATATAAACTAATCCAAGAAAAAAATGTTGACATAGAAACAATGTTGACAAGAAAACCATTTCTAATCTGACAACCTGTGGTTGGGGGGAATATAGGAGATGGCTCTACATATTACATATAATACATATTTAATACATGTATAAACTAATCCATAAAAAACTGTTGACTAAACTATTACATATGATACATATAAACTAATCCAAGAAAAAAATGTTGCCATAGAAACAATGTTGACAAGAAAACCATTTCTAAACTCAAGCATAATAATCTAGCCTGAAGTCCTAAAGTGAGATAAACCCAGTATCAACTTACCTCAGTTTTCTCACTAAAACACATCCTTTTCACCTTTTATTTTACTTGTATAAGCTTTATCCCATGACAAAATGGTGGAATTACATGATTGAGTTATTTCTCATAATTAATTTTCCAAAAATATAATTATGAGATAATAATTATTTCATAATTGAGATAGTTGAGAAAAACTCAACTGTGAAAAAAGCTTCTAGAGTCAGTCATTCCCAAGGAGATCAACATGACCCACTTGTGTATGAGTTGGCTAGGGGTCCATTATTGCATAATTTTCCAAACTTCTCAATCCCCTAGGTGTCTAGAAACATTCTCCCAGAGGATAGAATGAGCCTTTATAATTTCACCAAGAGGAAATGAGCGGGCATATCCAAACTATAGTGTGAGAGCTCTGTTGTATTAGGAGAGGAGACAATACTACAAGATGGAGGAGAGGATATTATTTGTTGAAGGTATATTATGTATTGTCACTTATATGATCAATAGAAGCATATGTTCCTTCCTTGTATCTATTTGTATTCAACATACTATATGGTTGATTTTATTATTTTATTACTTTGTATGAGAGAGTTATGGCCAATTGAAGATCGCTTAGTTTGTTTTTCTTCCACACTCATGCATCTCTGTGTTTTTTATTCGTTTTTGTTTTTTTTGTACAAAACTGAGTAAAAATTATTACATATCTATAATCCTCTTTAAGTTTTACCTCAAAAAAAAACAAAAAACCACCTGAAATGCAGTCCGTATGAGGAAGATATGGTTGGTTGAAAAATCAGCCTATTTTCTATTCGTTTTTCCCAATTTTTGGGTTTTCTTTCAGCTTATTTGCTTTATTTTTTAGGTGTTTTTCTTCAGATATTGATGCTATTTGTTGTATTTGTTCTTATTATTGCTTTCAACTCTGAAACATATCATATCTGAGCACACCCTTGTTTCTTTTTTTTGTATCCTTCCTTTGGTTTTACTCTAAGGTTTTCCTTAGAGGTTTAGTGTGCTTTGGTTGGGGTTATTGTCCTCATCTTTAGATTCAATTTTTCATATATGTTTAGTTGATCAAGTGAAAACTAAGATCTGATTTTTATTTAATTTTTTCCTTTGTTTGGCTTTTGTCACTTGTTTCTAAGTGATCTCTTTCTTCTCTTGTTTGTTTTCGTCACAATTGGTGGTGTTGTGATTGATTGTGTAGTTGTCATCTAGAAAAGTTTTTTTGAGTGTGTCTTCATTGCCTTATATCACCCTCATTTTATTTTGTTTAGGCCTTCCTACCTCTAGGGTCTGATTTTGACCTTTGTGGAACATTGGTCTTAGTTGATCCATTGTGCTACAACCCTAATGTGTTGACATTGTCTTCATTCATTCACTTTTGGCTTTCGGTTTGATTACTTTGAGCATGTTTGTCTAATTGGGATTTATTTTCCTAGTTGTTACGTTTTTGGAGTGCTATGCATTCTTAATTGGGAAATTTGCTTTGGTCTCTTCTCAACTAATTTGATTTTCCTTTTGCTTTTTTTTTTGGTCATTAATTCACAAAATTTGGGATACTTTTCATTTAAGAAGATTTAGTGAGAGGTGCATCATAATAGGAATTGGTGTGTTGTGAATTCTCTTACCCTTATGTAGTTAGACTTCATTGAACTGAAAAGAACTATTGCATATAGCTACATTAAGGTGACTAACAAGAGTCATTCACACCATCTCAGTTTCACGCCACATCCCACTTGTGTAAATAATAGCCACTTAAAATCAACATGATAATAAAATTAACTAGATTCACCATTTATTTTTACTGGCAATAAACCAACGCTAGCTTAGGCTAGGGTCTTGGAGATAGGAGTGTGATTTAATTGCTCTAAGACTACAAAATCAATTTAGAATCTTGTGGTGGGATGTTAAATCCATTTGTAGTAGTGTGGTTTGGGAAGCCCTCCTCACAAAAGGGTCAAGCACGAGATAACACTTGGGCTAGGTGGGGTGACATTACCCATTTCTCTTAGTTTCAAGTGGTGTGATATAATGGAATTTTCATGCATACAAATGGTGTGATTAAAATTTTCTATAGCACTTGGGGACCACTTGGGAGATAACTCTCAAGGGGGTTTCTATCTTGGCTCCTTTTTGGGGTTCAAGTTTCCTACCCTTATGTGTGGATTTGTCTTGTGACTGTCCCCCCCATGTCTTTTTATTGTCGGTGGTGACCACAGTGGCCTATCTTCTTAGGGCCCATACACAAGTGCAGGGTCGGGGTCGTCTTCTTTGTAGTTGGGATATATATTAGTCATACTCTCTCAGTCCTCTCGGGGGTTGTTCCACATCTTGTGAGGGAACTTGTGCCGAGTTCTCAGCTCAAAGGGCTGGGAAGTAAGTTGCTAGTATAATTGTTGCACTACTAGATTCTTTGTATTCTAGTTTGCATGTGTTACCTTCTAGGACGTTTCTATTGTGTGGTGTTTGGTCCGAGTCATTACTTTTGGCCTTAGGGTGTTTGCACTAACATGATCATGTTTAATTTATAATTCATCACCCTGGCTGAATTTGTTCGTCAACAGGCACTTCATCTTCATGCTTTTCCTCTTGAATGAGGCAGACTTGTTACTCCTACACAGAGAGTGCTTTTCGATGCTTAAGGCTTGGACCAATAGTACATAGTCTTGGAGTCTATAACTGGTCCTTTTAGTACTGATCTTATTTCTGTTGAAAATTTGGTGGACAATTCTACTGCTCTTGTCAACCCACCTTTGACCGATCCATTAGGACTTGACTTATTTCAGTTGAACCTTGATGGTTCTACACCAGCCTACACTTGCGTACTTTTTTCAATTATATATCCTATGAAAATAAAGCCCAATTAAACAAACATGCTCAACTAATTATCAATATTTCCCCCAGGCTAACTAAGAACAACTGATTATCCCCGCAAGATATTTCCAAAAGTGACCATGCCTAAGTGAGAAATAGGAATCGTTGGTTGAGCAAAGTTAGGTGAAAAGACTCCTGATTCTACTGGTTGACTAGGATGAGGCACCATGGTTGGCATAGGAGATGGTGTGGGAATGGAAACATTTGAGAAATTTGCAGGAACTATAGATGAGATTGGTGGAATTCCCCAAGAAGAAGTGACAGGTGTGGACGAAGGAGTAGGTATAGCCACGCTAACTGGCGGTATTGATGACATGGTAACTGACACTGCCTCCCTAGTTCAAACCTTCTTTACACACTTTAAGTTTCCTACTCCATATGATATCGACTCTAACCTCTTTTGCAACTTCAAACAAGATGATGCCATGTTAATTTCTAATCACATTCATGAGTGGCTTCATCACAAGAGGTTAGTGAAAACCAATTTACCTGATGAAATGTTACATAAATGGTTCATTCATTCTCTGTGGCCCCATATTTCCAAAGATGTGTCCATGCTTCAAGATGTTATTAAGGAGCAAGCCATTTTAGCTACCCAACAGTTGGATCTTATCTATTCACAGTTAGTTATGCTCTACGAAGTGTTTCCTAATGCTCTTAGGCCTTCTATTAACCCTCTCAAACTTATTCTTGGCCCACATATCGATGTCATGATTGGGTCTATTTTTTATTCCATGATCCAACTCGCTTCCGAACTTAGGCACTTGATCATTACATCTTAAGCCCCAACAAGTGTGTTTGGATATATTAAAGAACCATATCTTAAGCAGTCCACCGATTTTCTAATAGTGAACTTTCCACTCAATGGAAGAAGAACTAACAATCTAGGGGTAAAAAGAATAATAAGAGAAATAAACAAAAGAACCAAAATGCTCTGGAATCCCAAGCCAACCCTCGTAATCAAGGAGGGGGCACCAGTGAACATCGTCGGAAAGTCAAGTTCCATAAATTTCAAGGCAACCACCTTGCTCATGAGTGCCCTCGGATGGATGAATTGCATAGGTTCCTTTCACCACCATCTACTCAAAAGCTTGTTGTTTTGACTCTTATGTTCCCCGCATAACCTCAAGAACAGATGGTTGCTCAACCTCCTCTACCTCCATAAGGTGTAAATGAGGGGTCATCTTCTCATCTCCCCATAGTTCATTCATATTTATGTGAAAGGAAGATGTAAACATGACTACATGGGCTAAATCTTATGATTTTCCTGAGTTGAGTTCTCTCTCTAAGGACTCGCCATATCCACCTACCTCCACTAAAACACTCACTTTCGATAATCCTGTGGAACCTATCTATCACCCCCCAAGGGTGTTATTCATATGACAACCCACAATCCTTCTTCCAGGGCTCCTCAGCACTACAGTATTGTTGAAGATCTTGCCTAGGCTCCTTGTGCCATGTCTACCTTAGAGGTCTTGCAAATTTGTCCTCAGCAGCACAAGGCCTTGTTGTCTGCCATTGGTGGATTTTATCTGTCTAACTCTAGTCTCATGTATTTTAATTCTGACAAATTCACTCCTCACCTTTTCCATTAGATTTCTTTTCAAATCATTGTGCGTATTTTTCACAAGAATATTCATCGCACTTTGGTGGATGAAGGCTCTTCTACAAGTGTTATGTTAGTATCCTGCTAGAAGGCTCTTGGCTCTCCATCACTCACCACGTCTAATACCACTCTCCAAGCCTTTGAAAGCCAAAACTTTGTACCTAAATGGATTCTTCCAAATTTTTCCATTGAGTTAGGTAAGAAAATTGTATATGTCAATGTTGAAGTCGTATATGCTCCTTTGGATTACAACGTAGTCCTTGGTCGCAGTTGGTTTTATGTGATGACCACAATCATCCCATATGTCTTCCATTTACTTTGCTTTCCTCATGAAGGAAAAATTGTCACTATCGAACAACTTGAATATTGCATGTCACCAGCGGAGATATCTGTAGAAATTTCTCATTTCCCACCCCGGTTTTTAGTTTCACCTTATTTCTCCCATATAGTTAAATGCCCTTTCCCATATAGTTAAATCAGCAGGTAGAAACAGTCTTTTAACACATTTGAACACAGTAATTTTTGGTCAATGTGACCCTGGAAAAACCCCCTACAACTCTTGGGGAAAACCAGTTCGAGAGATCTTCTTTATTTCTGAAAATTCCTTTTTTACAGTGAGAAATATTCAGCAAAAAATCAGCAAGCAAATTTACAACTTATCTCTTTTCCCATGCCTCACAACAAACTGGAAATTACAGCAAACAGGACAGCAATAAATGTTGTACGGCCTCCTTGATTTTTGTGCCCACTTTTAGCCTTAAACGTTGATGTATGGCCTACATTAAATGCATTGTATGGACTGCAATAAATACGTTGTATGGACCTCAATTTGTGTGCATAAAAAACAACAAACTGCTCCTCGATTTCTATGCAAACCAGCTGTACGGATTTCTAGAAAATCGTGCCAAAATTAGCCTTTCACTGTGTGCTGAATCAGTTGTACAAATCTACTCAATTGCTACCTTGGAATGTGTGCTAAGTTGTTGTCTCCTTCTCCTCCTTGTCCAGAAATCTCCCTTGCTCTCTTGCTCTCCTTCTCTCAATTTGCTTATGAAAGAATGAATGACCTCTTGCCTCCTTTTCCTCCTTTAATCTAATCCTAAGTGACTTTTGGGTAACCTCTAAATCCAATGGCTGAAATAGATTGAGATCT
>APFE030685467.1:30563-42878 GCA_000404065.3 Pinus taeda
CCTCGCTTTGAATTTCTCAATGTTGCCATCTGCAGCATGCTTTACCTTGTAAAGCCATTTGGAAGTAACCACGGACTTGCCCTCAGGCCTCGACACCACCTGCCAAACATCATTCTTCATAATAGAAGAATACTCCTCCTGCATGGCCTCTCTCCAGACCTGTTGGCTAGCTGCCTCCTCATAGCTAGAAGGCTCAGAGTCAAGGATGTTGGTAACCATCGCCATATAGCTACAAAACCTCTCAGGTGGTCTACTCTCTCTGACCGGCGTCTTTGGCTCAGCAACAGATGAGGCATCTCTCAAGGTGTCCTGAAGCCACTTGGGATTCCTCTTCCCTGAGCATGCTTCTCCCATAGGAGAATGGAACTCCTCCTCCTCATCACCATCAGTAGCCTGAACTCCTGACTACCTGTCTGTTGTCCTCCTGCCTGCACCTGAACCTGTAGAAGCTGAGGTACCGTGTGAAATTTCCATCAGTGGACTCCCTAGTGAACTGCTCTGTGACCTGCTAGGAGCACCACCCCTCTGGCTCGGTGAGCCACTGCTCACTGACGAACCTGACATCCTCATATATGTACCTCCTGATCTTCTTGATCCCTACCCATTGGATCCCTGTGACTGACTCAACTGCTGTTGAGGGTCTGGCTGATCCAAATACTCTAACTCTCGTGACCTCCTAAAGGCCCTGTCCTCCTCGAAGTTCACATCCCGCCTAACAACAACTCTCCTTTATGCAGGAATGTAAATCCGAAAGGCCTTTGAGGTCTCACTGTAACCCACAACAATACCCTTCTCTGCGGTGGGCTCTAGTTTAGTCCTCTTCTCCTTAGGTATATAGGAGTATGTAATGCATCCAAAGATATGAAGATGACCAATATCAGGCTTCTTCCCAGAGAAAGCCTCCTCCGGAGTCATGTGCCCCAACGCACGATACGGACTCCTGTTCTGCAAGTAAACAGTTGTGTTGCAGGCCTCTGCCCACAAGAACAATGGCAACCTCTGATCATGTAACATGGCTTTGGCAGCCCCTATGATGGATCTGTTCTTCCTCTCCGCAACCTCGTTCTGCTGGGGGTTGTAAGGAACAGTGAACTCCCTCCTAATGCTTATCTCCGCACAATAATCAACAAACTCTCCAGGGTGTACTCTCCCCCATTGTCCGACCTCAGGGACTTGATCTTCCGACCTATCTGTGTCTCCACAAGAGCTCTAAACTCCTGAAACCGCTTGAAGACCTCACTCTTGGTCTTCAAGAAATAATCCAGGTCCTCCTGGAGTGATCATCAATGAATAAAACATAGTACTCATATCCACTCAAGGAAACATGAGACATCCGACCGCTCACATCAGAATGAATCAAATCGAGTATCCCAATCGCTCTGCGGTGATTGCTGGGAAAAGGGGATTTGGCAAACTTTCCCATCGCACATTCTCTGTAAGTATCAAAGTGATCAGTACTGAAATCTGGCACACCTATAGTGATCTCCCGCAAGGTCCTCAAGGCTCCATGATACATATGTCCCATCCTACAGTGCCAAATCTCACATAGCTCAAAACTGCTAGCTCTGCTGTCGGTACTACTGCTCAATGCCACAAGGGACTGGAATGCAAACTTGTACATCTTTGCATGGCGTACACCTATCACTCTAGCTGAATCAGCTGGAGTGCCCTGGGATACATCAACACCTTTCCTCCCCTTAACAGTACCTCATACCCTCTGTCCTCCAAAGCTGAGACAGATATGAGGTTCTTCCTCATCCCTGGCACATAAAGAACATCTGTCACCTTCAAGGGAGGTTTGGACTCCCTCTGAAATGTCAGTGTCCCCACCCCGACTGCTCTAACAATTCTATCATCATCGAGTACTACCTCTATATCAGTGCCACTCTCTGAAAGCTCAGAGAAGTACTCACGGACTCCTGTCATGTGACGTGGAGCCCCACTATCCACATACCAGATACCCGAAGATGCTCCACTAATCGAGGGAAAAGCATGCTCCCTCTGAACCTGTGTGGCAGGTAATCCTGCACTAGAGGACTCATAAGCAGTGAACCCAAACTCCCGGTCAAAACGAACTGAAAAGTCCTCAACCTTTGCTGAAGCTACCACGCTCTGGTTCTTCCCCTTCTTCATCTTCTTCTCCAGACACACAACTGCATATTGTCCCATCTTTTGACAATTCCAACACTTCACCTTGGAATAGTCCTTATGTGTGTTACCCTGTTTACCTTTACCTTTGCCTTTTCCCCCACCATTGCTTGTGGAAGCCTGCTTCTTCCCTTTGCCCTTCTTGCCTCTTGCTGATAGTGCTACATCCTCATCCTGCTCAACTGGCTTGGCTGCCCCAAGCTGACCTTTCCTGATCTCTGTCTGAATGCAATCATCCCAAAACCTCTCCCATGTGGGAAGGGTCTCACGTGCACAAACCCCATCAGCAAAGTTCATCCATGAACGGGGAAGGCCATTCACTGCAATTCGCACCAACTCAGTGGGTGGAATGGCCTCTCCAATTGCTGCCAACTCATCTCTCACATTAGTAATCTTTGTGAGATATCCAGCTGCACTATCATTACCCATCTTAATGTTCTTCAGCTTCTCCTTCAGGACCATTTTCCGGTTCTCATTGGTACTCTGGTAGAGATTGGACAATGATGTCCACATCTCATGGGCATTGCTCTTTCCTCTCACATGAGGAATGCAATGGTCTTTGACTCCGCCTAGAATCAGCCTCTTACCCTTGTTGTTCTTTTTATTATACTCAGCCAACTGAGTAGCATAAGTAGGCACAACAATAGGGTTCTGTGTGGTATGCAACATGATATCCCAGACTTCTGCCTCCTCAAAGATACTCTGCATTCTCTCCTTCCAAACGATGTAATTTATATGCCCATCCAGCCTATCGTCCACCCTCAATCCCAATGACATCGTGTTGTCCTAAAACTGAAAAAAATAGCACTTTTGTAGTAAAGATAAAACTGTTGTTTGTGAAAAATCAACTTGCTGGAATTTTCTGAGTGAAAAATCAGCAGGCTGTAATTTTCCTCCTTGCTGTCCCAAACTACACTTTAGCACTCAAGCTCTGATACCATGTAGAAATTTCTCATTTCCCACCCCAATTTTCAGTTTCACCTTATTTCTTCCATATAGTTAAATGCCCTTTCCCATATCCATACATTCAACAACTGAAAAAATAAATTTTTGGTGAAAACACAAATTCTGAAAATTTTACAGAATACTGGAAAATGCAGAAATAAAAATCAGCAGGTACAAACAGTCATTTAACACATTTGAACACAGTGATTTTTGGTCAATGTGACCCTGGAAAAACCCCCTACAACTCTTGGGGAAAACTAGTTCGAGAGCACTTCTTTATTTATGAAAATGCCTTTTTTACAGTGAGAAATATTTAGCAAAAAATCAGCAAGCAAATTTACAACTTATCTCTTTTCCTATGCCTCACAGCAAACTGGAAATTACAGCAAACAGGACATCAATAAATGCTATACGACATCCTCGATTTTTGTGCCCTCTTTTAGCCTTAAACGTTGATGTATGGCTTACATTAAATGCGCTGTATGGACTACAATAAATGTGTTGTACGGACCTCGATTTGCGTGCAGAAAAAATAGAAAACTGCTCCTCAATTTCTGTGCAAACCACTCGATTTTTGTGTAAACCAGCTGTACGGATTTCTAGAAAATCGTGCCAAAATTAGCCTTTCACTGTGTGCTAAATCAGCTATACAAATCTGCTCAACTGTTTCCTTGGAATGTGTACCAAGCTGTTGTTTCCTTCTCCTCCTTGCCCAGAAATCTCCCTTGCTCTCTTGCTCTCCTTCTCTCAATCTGCTCATGAAAGAATGAATGACCTCTTGCCTCCTTTTCCTCCTTTAATCTAATCCTAAGTGACTTTTGGGTAACCTCTAAATCCAATGGCTGAATAGATTGAGATCTAGGGCTGAGATTAAATGCTCATTTAAATTCTCACTTTTTATTTTTTAACTCACCCCACTTTAATAAAGACCCACTTAGTCATTTATTTCCAAAGTCACTTTTCCTTTCTAATTTTACATTAACTTTATTAAAGTCACTTTAAAATTAGACTTTAGTAACTTTATCACTTAAAGTCACTTTTAAATTAGATTTAACTTTATAAAAATTATAAAGTTACTTTAGGAGAAAAATTAAACTCTTTTGGACACTTTTCCCTAGGCCAAAGATCAAATCTTTAGGGAACCACCTGTCCTCCGATACCAAATTTCAACAATTTCCACCACAGGGAATTTTGTACCACTCGTGAGAGATCACCCTGGTCAGTATTAGACTATTGGAGTAGGACTCTTTAAAAGTTCAGCTCTTATGGAAGTTTTTCCTCAGCTCCTTCCCCCCAACACTCCTACACCTACCACTACTCATTTCCATATGATCTCTTCTGACATTTTTGGACCTCATAGACATCCTGATCCTTTGGTGGTGTCACCTGATCCTATGGAAATGGATCAAGCTAGTGACAATCCTTTGGCGCCTATTGTGGTAGATAATATTCATCTTGCTTATTGTTAACAACATTAGATTCATACTTGGAGTTTCTTACCTTCTTCGAGGGTTGATCACTTCCTTGATTTCCGCCATTCCTCTTTCCTTTTCCATTGAACCTTCCCTTCCTTTGATTGTTGTTGGAATTGCCTCAGGAGTGATTTTGATCATTGTCATGAGATGTGTCCTTTCTATCAGGGCACTCCCTCACATAGTGGCCAACTTTGTTGCAAATGTAACATCTACCTTTCCTTCCACCTTTCTGTCCGACTTTTCCTTTATATTTTTCCCCGTAATTATTTCTCCTTTTAGCATGAGAGGAGAATGTAGTAGGATTGCCTCTAAGTGTAGGAATTTCCTACTCTTCCATCCTTGTTTCTTCTTGAATGCATCTCTCCATCAATTCCTCAAATCCTAGAATTACATTGTTGCTGAGAAGAGTGGTTCTAAATATGTACCATTTAGATGGGAGCCCTCCGAGAGTAGTGATGGTCAGTTCCCTGTCAAGAATGACTTCCCTAATTGATAGGAGATCAATCTTGATCTCGGTGATCCTTAAGAAGTAGGCTTTCATACTCTCATCATTGCCCTTGTTAATTTCCTTCAGCTTATTCTTAAGGAACAAAACTTGATTTGCATCATTAAATTTAAATAAGCTTGCCAGTTTGTCATAGATTTCCTTGGAGGTGGTAAGCTTAGAAACATAGGCCACCGGGTTCTTGTCGATAGAGTCTCGGATGATCTTCTTAGCTTTGATTTCTCCCTTGGTCCACTTGTTGCTTGCAGCAACAAATGCATTTGATGGAGACTCAATGATTCTACCTCTCACATGATCCAACACTTCCTGCTCCTCCAATGTTAGATCGAGAGACATCTTCCATCTGTGATAGTCAGACTTCTCATAGAGCTTTTCTTCAGCTGGGAAGTGTGATGAGGAAGCCATGAAGTCTTTACAACTGCTTCAATAGCCTTTGGTGATTGCTCTTGCTCTTGCCCTTTCTTGGGTTTTGTCTTCACCTCACCTCTGATGTTCTATGCTTAGTACAGTTTGCTTCAAATTTGTCTTATTAGCCACTGATTAGCAATCACATAAACATAAAGTAAAATTCTAATAGAACATTAATAGATCGACAAAAAACAAACCAATACAAGAGACACCAGATGTGGGGGCTAGCCAAGGACAAACCCCAATGTGGGGAAACCCTTTGAGAAATTCTTCTTTAATCTTCAATATTTCAGCAGAGATAAATAGTACAAATACATAAATCTATAATTTTATGACAGCAGCAGTAAACCCTAAACAACAAAGTCAAATCTGGTCAAACAAGATGAAATTGACTTTCAATATTCTTTGTCAATTTCTCGGTCATCTAGTCCTCCAACAGCAAGAAGAAGTAGCCCATAAACAGTGCCAAAAACATAGTCAAACTACAGCCAATTGAAGTCAACCTTCTCCCACAAACTAGGGAAGTCAATGCTGGTCAAACCAGAGGTCATATTACCTCGGTTTGCGTGCCAAAAATTGTGGTATGCATACGAGAGGCTGCCACACTAAATCCACACTCCTAAAAAGTAAACGCTTGGTCAACACTGGTCAAAATGTCTTGCTACTACTTCTGCATCCTCCTTCCTTGTCCTTTTGCATCCTTCTTCTTCCCACATTTGAGCTTCTCTTCCTTGTGTGTAATCTCAATCAGCTAAGGAGAGAAGAATGTGTGAGAGATGAGATGACTTAATAGTGACTCAACCTCACTTGTATTTATATGATATGTTGGGCATGTGTGCCACACATTTAGCTGTTGGCCAACCTTGACAATTTGTCAAGTAAATACAAATAAATTCATATCTCCATAAATACTTGTCGGAATCGGATGATCGCTAGATCAATCCTACACCTCTCGATGAGAGGAATCAAGGAAAAATATCATCTTCCATAAACAATATGACCCACGTGAAGTTTGGCCCTAGTTTCCAATTTTAACTTTCGTAGAGCGAATCTCGAGTTAGATGCAATAGTTTTGCAGCAATTAGCTAGAGCAGAGCTAGCATCGGGTGGAAGGAAGAAGAGCACACACTAAGGGAAAAGTTTCCTCAAGGAATGTCTAGTCTCAAGAAGTTCAATTTTCCTTGCTGATCGGCAGTAGTTGTGAGAAGATATTCTCACTCCAGAAGGGAGTGTGAGTAGTAGAGCAACAACAAGCAAAGGGAAAGAGGGAGATTTTTGAGGTTTATTTCTCCAATTTTGATTTTCCAGATTTTGCAACTCTACAGGGATGTGTTAATTTTTGTAGCATCGGATTTGTTCTAGCCATGAAATTTTGTGTAGAGGTTGTAATAAGTGAGATATTAAAAACCTAGAAATTATTTCTGGAAATTCCATCTAGAAATAATTCCTTTGTTTATCATATTACTACAGCTATTATTATGTTACTGTTACAACTCTAATTCTTTTATTAGCACATTTTTGCAACTTTGACAATTAGTATGGTTATTTACACATTGCTACAACTATTGAATGTATCCACAGATGCAACTCTTATATATCTAACATGTGATTTGGGTATTGTTGTGAAACTTGTATAATTATAACTTAGATGAAAGATTAGGTTTATATTAAAACTCACATTGTTGTGAATATGCAATTAACATTATAGTACTTTATTTTGCAATTTTAACTAATTAATTTGTTTTCAAATTTATTTTCACTTTACCTTATTTTCTAGAATTACTATTGCCTATGTAGTGTGATTGTTTGTAGCACAACTTGGTTTAAATCTCTTACATCTTGTGGTTCACTACAGATTTGTTAGTTATTGCATTTCATATTCATTTATGTTACAAGATTGAAGATCATATAAAACACTTGAACAAGTCACCTTTTAATGTCTATATGTTTATTATTCTGCAAGTGTGTTTACTTTCCTATGTGCTTAATTTCCTACAAAAAGTTCTCTTTACTTCCTTGCAAGAATGGTTTTGGATTTCAAATGTGGTGTTGATTTCTTTCGGTGACTTGTAAAATCATCTCAATATGTTTTCCTATGATATTAATTTAGAATACTACAACTACAAATTGTAGTAACATAGACGGTACACAATAGTTTGAAAGTTCCATATACAAACCTCAGTTGATAATTAAATACACAAAATTTTGGTGTCGTTTCTAAACAAGTAGAAAGTTAATTAAAAGGCCCATATATTTTTGCATTGTTGTTGGGGAACTATCAATAGTACAATCCTATTCTTTTTCATATCCTTGTTTGATTTTGATTGTTTCTTTCCTTAGCATAAGTGAAGGTAATTTACAATTTTAATATGGGAGACTGATTTGATAATCACCCTATGAGTGACCTCAGTTAAAGATTTATTAAATGAAGGTATTATAGACTCATACGTCGGTATGTGTGTCTATGTTATTTAAGCAACGGATCGATCAGATTACCAATACACAGACAATTGAATGGAAAGACAGCAGAGAAATACAGTAAGCGAATACAAGAACACAAGAAATTAATAAGGAGTTCACCCTATTCTCCAGGGCTACATCTCTGGTCCAGCTTCAGGGGTGGCCTTATTTTATTGTGTTTCAAGTAGAGAATTACAAGGCAGGAGCTCAATATGAGTCACCTGAATAGATTTGCTTGGCAGGGTGGTTCTTGGATTCCCCAAGCCACTGGAGTGCACAAACTCATTTTCCTCCTAGCTTTGTGACCTTGTGGTCTACAATGGAAAGAGCCCAATGTGGTGCTCAGTCCGGACAAATCCTCTCTAGGATGGCTTGAATCCCTCAAGCTCTCTAGTGCTCGGTGCTACCTTTGGTCAGCTCAGCCCTTTGTCCTCTTCTCCTTTTGCTTCACTGTCTTTCTCCCTATGTTTCGTCCTCCTCTCGAGATTCTGGTTCCTGTGTCTCTCTCTCTCTAACTGACTGTATATTCTATCTTTGTTCATGGCTTTAAGCCATTCATTTCCATGTCTATTCAGTTCCTCTTCCACCTCTATCGAATCGCCTTCTGAAGCTGCGTGTGGAGTTCCCTGGCTCAGTCTCATCATCAGCTCACAGGGAGTGGCCACATGTCCTCCTGTAATGCGCCAGCCTGCTTCGTTGGTTCAGTTCATCGGTTACATCGTGGATGAAGTCTTCCTTCACCATGGTGGTCAAAACGAACTTCAAATCCTTCTAAATCGCAGCTCAGTCCTTCGTCAATTCTGCTTCCCCCCATCGAGCACGATCTCAGCCATCTGATCTGGGGCCTCCAGATCCAACACCATATGCACATTTCTCATGGTTAACTTGCTCAACTGTTAATGCATGATCAACAGTGATTTTCTCTCTCCTCTGCTTGCCACATGTCGATCGTTGAGTGGGATCGCTCCAATTTCTCCAAAATCGCTTACCATTTGAGAGCGCCTCGATCAATACTGTCAGTTTTTCAGAGCGCGGGTCCTGCCTTGTCCTTTAGTGCTTTTTCACTTTTCGCCCATGGTTCTTTGACTCCCCACGCGTCTGAGTGCTCGAGGCTTCTCCATTTCGGCCCTATTTGCCCAGCGATGCGCGATTAGCACTAATCGCACGTCAAAATCCACCTCTGTTTCCCAATTCGGGGCTCCCAGGGGCTAATTCGGCCTCCCACGCAGTCTCCATGGGCCTCGGTCAGTGTGCTTTGACCGAGGTCCTCATCGTTCCACACTGGCTGCCATTGCCATTGGTTCAAGGTGTTTTTTATCGCTGTTTTGGAATTTTTAGAAGTTTGTCCCAACTTGGTACAGCCATGGTTCTGTTTAATCATTCTTTATGGATCTAATTCGGATCACGACCTTCCCACTGAAAAGATTTTGGACCACCAAAATTTGGTTTTCTTTCAAGCATTGACTAAGTGAGGGCACTGCTATCTCACTTGCCCAATCTCAATCAACTTTGCAGTTCTTGGCTTCGAACCTTTGAGTCCAATTCTGAGGTACTTAACATCTCCTATGCACGTCGTCCTCACCTTCCTGTCCAAGACTGTGTCTTCCTATAATTCATTAAGATATTCAGGTAGCAGGTCATCAACAAAAGGCAATTGACTTTTCTCTTCAGGATCCTCAATCATTGAAGGTTCAAACAATCTCAAGCAATCTGCATTTATGACTGAGTAGATGTGCATGTAAGCTGGTAGATCAAGCTGAAAAGCATTTCACCAATCTTCTCAAGTATTCTAAAAGGTCCATACCTGATATGCTTTAGCTTTTTACCTTCACCTTGCATCCTGTCCTTGCTGATATACAGCCAGACCTGGTCTCCAACTTGAAAATTATGCTGCATCTGATGCTTGTCATGCCTAGCCTTGTATTTGGCTTGGCTCTTTTCCAACTGTTCCTGTACCACCTGGTGGATCTCCTGGATCTGTTCAATGAACCTAGTTGCCTTGTCCACATCACTGTGTCCATCAACTATGGTATCTTTACCAAAAACAAAATCTAAAGGAGACCTTGGTATGAAACCAAAACAGGTCTCAAAAGGAGATCTCTGTGTAGAAGAGTGTTTTGCTCTGTTGTAAGCATGCTGCACATAACACAAATGTTCATCCCAAAGCTTAGGATGTTTACTGCAATATCCCCTGAGTAACTGGATCACTTTCCTGTTAACTACTTCTGTCTGGCCATCGGTTTGCGGATGAAAAGTTGTGCTTTTCTTTAGTTGGGTGTCCATCAACTCCCACAAAGTTGACCGAAAATTCCCCACAAATCGGGTGTCTCGATCAGATACAATAGAAGCGGGTAATCAAAAATGAACCCATACATGTTCAAAGAATAATTTTGTAGTTTGTTCAGTTGTAATCTGTTTATTACAAGGTATCAAAATACACATTTTGTTGAACCTATCCACAACCACATACAGATAATCATAACCTTTTCTAGACTTAGGCAGTCCTCCAACAAAATCCATGGAAACACTTTCCCAGGGGTGAGAAGGAACTGGTAGGGGAGTGTACAAGCCTAGTTTTCTATTGTCGGGCTTGCTTTTAGCACACATAGTACACACTCTTACATATTTAGAAACTGTCTCATTCATTTTCGGCCAATAGCAAAATCTTCGCAGTTGTGCAACTATTTTACTTACCCCAAAGTGACCTAATATCAGAGAAGTGTGTGCCTCTCTAATTATATTTACTCTCTCTGTTTGTCGAATGCAGAGTTTCCCACAATGATATAAGAGTCGGTCCTTCACATGATAATCCAATTCTTCTACCTTTTTTCCTTGACTCAAAGTTGCATATACAACTTTAGAGTCTATAGCTTGAGCATATTGTTCAATGTAGCTTTCATGTAGTACAGAATTATGCTTAAGTATAGTAGATGCATTTATAATGGGTCTAGATAACATGTCTGCAACTTTGTTATGCATGCCCTTCTTATATCTGATGACTACATGAAACTGCTGTATAAAACCCATCCATCTGTAGTGTCTTGATTGTTGCAACTTATTTTGGGAGTGTAGATATTGAAGTGGTTGATGATCAGTATGTATTACTATCTCTTTGCCCATTAAGTAATGTTTCCATTTTTTCACACTTTGAACTAATGCATACAATTCTTTATCATATGTAGGATAGTTAACTATTGTAGGATTAAAAGTCTCAGAATGATAACATATGGCTTTACCGTGTTGTGTCAACACTGCTCCCATGCCATAGTCACTGGCATTTGTTTGGATCTCGAATGGTATTTGTAGATCAGGTAGTGCTAGTACAAGTGTTGTACTAATCTTTTCTTTTAAGGTGTTGAAGGCTTTCTGATGTTTTCCTCCCCACTGAAACACCTTGTTCAATCCTATCAAAGCATGTAAGGGAGCTGCAATTGAGGAAAAATTAGAAATGAACTTCCTCCAATATTGTGCTACTCCTAAGAAGCTTCTCACTTCCGTAGAAGACTTGGGTTTAGGAAAGTTTACAATGACTACCACTTTAGAGGGATCTATTTTCAATTCACCACCCCCTATTATATGACCCAAATAATTTAGAGATGTTTTTCCAAATTCACATTTTGAGAGTTTAACATAAATTTTTTCTCTTTTCAAAACATCTAATGTCTGCTTAACATGCTTTAAGTGTTCTTCCCACATTTTACTAAAAATCAAAATGTCATCCAGATACACAATAACAAAATCATCAAGAAAAGGCCTGAGTACATCATTCATTAATCTCATGAAACTAGCAGGGGCATTGGTCAAGCCAAAAGGCATAACTAGCCACTCATACAATCCCTGCTTTGTTTTGAAAGCAGTCTTCCATGCATCTTGCTCTAAAACTCTGACCTGATGGTGTCCACTTTGCAAATCCAGCTTGGTGAGATAAACAACTTCCTTCAATTGATCTAAAAGATCATCTATGTGAGGAAGGGGATAACGATTTTTTATTGTTATCTTACTCAGTGCTCGGTAGTCAATGCACATTCTCCACGAGCCATCTTTCTTTCTCACCAAAACGATTGGTGACCCACATGGTGATATGCTAGGCCTAATGAACCCCTTCTCGACCAAATCCTGCACCTGCTTCTTGATTTTAGCATTCTCTAAAGCAGACAACTTGTACATTCCAATGTTAGGCAATGGAACATCCTACTGCAAAATAATATCATGTACTATTTTCTTTTTGGGTGGCAGACTTTTGGGTTCCTGAAACAGGACATCATACTCTGAAACAATGTTTTCTATATCAGCTTGTTGCTGAGCATTACAACCCTCAAATACATTGGTTTTATTAGGTTTCTTTTCCTTTACAACCATTAGTAAGAATTGTTT
>APFE030685467.1:43110-80070 GCA_000404065.3 Pinus taeda
AAGTATTCGATTCCATCTTTAACAAGTAGATACTTGTTCTCAGCTCTATAGAAAATATCTTTTCTATCATACAAGTAAGGACTTCCTAAAACAATTCCACATATATCCAAAGGAATTACGTCTAACTCAACTTCATCTACAAATGCTGACCCAAAAGAAAACTTGAGTTTGCACTGTCTAGTCACTTGTAGTTGTGCTTTATCATTCAACCATCCTAATGGGTATGGTTTCTTGTGAGGTGTAGTTACTAACCCCAATTTCTTTACAATTGCTTCAGAAATAGAATTTACTTGTGAGCCATTATCAAACAAAGTATCAATCTTTTGATGTTTGGAAATAACTTGAATATGGAAAATCTCATGTCTTTTTCTCTCATGTTCTTCATCAATAATAGTTTGAGCAGAATTACTAGTAGATGCTTCAGAATTCTTACCTTTTATACCTGTGGCTGCAATGATTGTTTCATCTCTCGAGTCTGACCCCAAATCTTTCTAAATAGTTGCAACAATATTCTTCTTCTTTCCCTTGGACTTCTTAGGTCTCAGCTCTAGATGCAAAATCCAACAGTGCTCATCATCATGCCCCTCCTTTTTACAAAGAGTGCATGAAGCTTTGCTTTTCTGTGTAGTCTTAGCCTTCCTTTCTTTCCACTTTTGCTTTCTTTTCTCCTTGCTCTTGCTTGTAGTGGGTTGGGATGGTCCCCCAACTTCTGGATTTCCATTCTTTCCTCTAACTTCTAGATGAGTAACTTGTATAGATACCTCATCCATAATAGTGGGATTAAACATGAGGATGGTATGCCGCATGTAGCTGTGCAGACCACCAATGTACTTCAAAAGAGTCTCCGGTGAGTTTAATGAGATCCCTAGAATCAATGCTCTCTTTCTAAATTCTTGAGTTTACCCTTACACACTTTTCCCTTTCAATTGTCGAAGAGTTTGCCAACTCATCATGGCTTGTTGCATGTAGGCCAATGGATAGAACTGCTTCTTGATTACAGAAACAAAGTCACTCCATACAGAGATAGTCTTACCATGTCTCTTCATGTCAGCTTGGGTTCTGCCTTCTCACCAAACCAAGGCAGTGTCTCCTAGGCGTAAGCTTGCCAGTTGAATTTTTCTCTTGTCTGAGTCGATGTTTTGCACTCTGCAATACACATCAATTTGTCTAACCCAATTGTCCAGTTTTTCAGTATTTAGCTCTCCATCATATACATGCAAATCAAATTTAACATCTAGCTTAATCAAAGATGCTTTATTATTATGGACAGGGCTATTAGGATGTTTGAGAAAGCTTTCCTCTTTCCCTTTTCCTTTTGAGTGGTCATTGGAATGAGACTCATCTTCTTCTTTATCTTGTTTAGAACCTGACGAATCTTCATCCTTATGCTTTCTAAAGTCCCTATACATTTCTTCTACCATAGACTTTATAGCTAGGAAACTCTCTATGAATTGAGGGTCTGGCCCCATAGGACCTTCCTTTGACATTGTCTTTCGAGGATAGACTCTCCCAATTTCAGGATTAGTTTCGACAAACTCTCCTTCTCCTAATTTGAGCTTTGATCTACTGAGCATTCAATAGCTAAACCAACACAAGCTTGTCTAACCTTACAACCTAAAGCTATGATACCACTTGATCTGATAATCACCCTATGAGTGACCTCAGTTAAAGATCTATTAAATGAAGGTATTACAAACTCATAAGCCAATGTGTGTGTCTATGTTATTTAAGCAACGGATCAATCAGATTGCCAATACACAGACAATTGAATGGAAAGACAACAGAGAAATACAATAAGCGAATATAAGAACACAAGAAATTAATAAGGAGTTCACCCTATTCTCCAGGGATACATCTCTGGTCCAGCTTCAATGGTGGCCTTATTTTATTGTGTTTCAAGCATAGAATTACAAGGCAGGAGCTCAAGATGAGTCAGCTGAATAGATTTGCTTGGCAGGGTGGTTCTTGGATTCCCCAAGCCACTGGAGTGCACAAACTCATTTGCCTACCATCTTTGTGACCTTCTGGTCTACAATGGAAAGAGCCCAATGTGGTGCTCAGTCCAAACAGATCCTCTATGGGATAGCTTGAATCCCTCAAGCTCTCTAGTGCTCGGCGCTGCCTTTGGTCAGCTAGGCCCTCTGTCCTCTTCTATTTTTGCTTCACTGTCTTTTTCCCTGTGTTCCGTCCTCCTCTCGGGATTCTGGTTCCTTTGTCTCTCTCTCTAACTGAATGTATATTCTGTCTCTGTTCATGGCTTTAAGCCATTCATTTCCATGTCTGTTTAGTTCCTCTTCCACCTTTGTCGAATCACCTTCTGCAGCTGCGCTTGGAGTTCCCTAGCTTAGCGTCATCATTGGCTCATAGGGAGTGGCCACATGTCCTCCTGTAACGCACTAGCTTGCTTCGTTGGTTCAGTTATTCGGTTACATCGTGGATGAAGTCTTCCTCCACTGTGGTGGTCAAAACATACTTCAAATCCTTCTAAATCATGGCTCATTCCTTTGTCTATTCCGCTTCCCCCATTGAGCGTGATCTTAGCCGTCCAATCTGGGGCCTCCAGATCCAATGCCATATGCACATTTCGAGCGGTTGACTTGCTCAACCATTAATGCTCGATCAACTGTGGTTTCCTCTCTCCCCCGCTTGCCACACGTCGATCATTGAGTGGGATCGCTCCAATTTCTTCAAATCGCTTATTGTTTGAGGGCGCCCTGATCAATACCACTAGTTTTTTGAAGCACAGGTCACGCCTTGTCCTTTTGCGCTTTTTCACTTTTCGCCCGCAGTTCTCTGACTCCCGACGCATCCAAGTGCTCGACTCTTCTCCATTTCGGCCCTTTTCACCCAGCGATGCATGATTAGCCCTAATCGCGCATCAAAATCCACCTCTGTTTCTTGATCCGGGGCTCCCAGGGGCTAGTTCGACATCCCGCACTGTCTCCATCGGCCTCGGTCAGCGCGCTTTAACCGAGGTCCTCGTCATTCCATGCTGGCTGCCATTGCCACTAGTTCATGGTGTTTTTTATCACTATTTTGGAATTTTTAGAAGTTTGTCCCGACCTGGTACAACCATGGTTCTGTTTAATCATTCTTTATGGATCCAATTCGGATCATGGCCTTCCCACTGAAAAGATTTTGGACCACCAAAAGTTGGTTTCTTTCAACCATCGACTAAGTGAGGGTACTATTGTCTCACTTGCCTGATCTCAATGCACTTTGCACTGCTTGTCTTCAGACCTTTGAGTCCAATTCTGAGGTACTCAACATCTCCTTTGCGCGTTGTCCTCACCTTCCTATCCAAGGCTATGTTTTCCTGCAATTCATTAAGATATTCAGGTAGCAGGTCATCAATAGAAGGAAATTGACTTTGCTCTTCAAGATCCTCAATCATTGAAGGTTCAAACAATCTCAAGCAATCTGCATTTATGACTGAGTAGACGTGCATGTAATATGGTAGATCAAGGCGAAAAGCATTTTCACCAATCTTCTCAAGTATTCTAAAAGGTCCATACCTGATAGGCTTTAGCTTTTTACCTTCACCTTGCATCCTGTCCTTGCTGATATACAGCTAGACCATGTCTCCAACTTAAAAACTATGCTCCATTAGATGCTTGTCATGCCTAGCCTTGTATTTGGCTTGGCTCTTTTCTAGCTGTTCATGTACTACATGGTGGATCTCCTGGATCTTTTCAATGAACCTAGTTGCCTTGTCCACATCACTGTGTCCATCAACTATGGTATCTTTACCAAAACAAAAATCCAAAGGAGACATTGGTATGAAACCAAAGCAGGTCTCAAAAGGAGATCTTTGTGTAGAAGAGTGTTTTGCTCTATTGTAAGCATGTTGCACATAACACAAATGTTCATCCCAAAGCTTAATATGTTTGCTACAATATCCTCTGAGTAACTGGATCACTGTCCTGTTAACTACTTCTGTCTGGCAATCGGTTTGTGGATGAAAAGTTGTGCTTTTTTTTCTGTTGGGTGTCCATCAGCTCCCACAGAGTTGAACAAAAATTCCCCACAAATCGGGTGTCTCAATCAGATACAATAGAAGTGGGTAATCCAAAATGAACCCATACATGTTCAAAGAATAATTTTACAGTTTGTTCAGCTATAATCTGTTTATTACAAGGTATCAAAATACACATTTTGTTGAACCTATCCACAACCACATACAGATAATCATGACCTTTTCTAGACTTAGGCAGTCCTCCAACAAAATCCATGGAAACACTTCCCAAGGGTGAGAAGGAACTGGTAGGGGAGTGTACAAGCCTAGTTTTCCATTGCTGGGCTTGCTTTTAGCGCACATATTACACCCTCTTACATATCTAGAAACTGTCTCATTCATTTTTGGCCAATAGCAAAATCTTTGCAGCTGTGCAACTGTTTTACTTACCCCAAAGTGCCCTGATATCAGAGAAGTGTATGCCTCTCTAATTATCTTTACTCTCTTTGTTTGTGGAATGCAGAGTTTCCCACAATGATATAAGAATTGGCCCTTCACATGATAATCAAATTCTTCTACCTTTTTTCCTTGACTCAAAGTTGCATATACACCTTTAAAGTCTATATATTGAGCATATTGTTCAATGTAGCTTTCATGTAGTATAGAATTATGCTTAAGTATAGTAGATGCATTTATAATGGGTCTAGATAACATGTCTGCAACTTTGTTATGTATGCCCTTTTTATATCTGATGACTAAATGAAGCTGTTGTAGAAAACCCATCCATCTGTAGTGTCTTGATTGCTGCAACTTAGTCTAGGAGTGTAGATATTGGAGTGGTTGATGATCAGTATGTATTATTGTCTCCTTGCCCATTACGCAATGTTTCCACTTTTTCACACTTTGAACTCATGCATACAATTCTTTATCATATGTAGGATAGTTAACTACTACAGGATTAAAAGTCTCACAATGATAACATATGGTTTTACTATGTTGTATCAACACTGCTCCCATGGCATAGTCATTGGCATCTATTTGGATCTCGAATGGTCTTTTCTTTCAAGGTGTCAAAGGCTTTTTGATGTTTTCCTCCCCACTAAAACACCTTGTTCAATCTTGTCAAAGCATGTAAGGGAGCTGCAATTGAGGAAAAATTAGAAATGAACTTCCTCCAATATTGTGTTGCTCCTAAGAAGCTTCTCACTTTTGTAGCAAACTTGGGTTTAGGACAGTTTACAATGACTGCCACTTTAGAGGGATCTATTTTCAAATCACCACCCCCTACTATATGACCCAAATAATTTAGAGATGTTTTTCCAAATTCACATTTTGAGAGTTTAACATAAAGTTTTTCTCTTTCCAAAACATCTAATGCCTACTTAACATGTTGTAAGTGTTCTTCCCACGTTTTACTAAAAATCAGAATGTCATCGAGATACAAAATAACAAAATCATCAAGAAAAGGCCTCAGTACATCATTCATTAATCTCATGAAAGTATCAAGGGCATTGGTCAAGCCAAAAGGTATAACCAGCCACTCATACAATCCCTGCTTTGTTTTGAAAGCAGTCTTCCATGCATCTTGCTATGTAACTCTAAACTGATGGTATCCACTGTGCAAATCCGGCTTGGTGAAATAAACACCTTCCTTCAATTGATCTAAAAGATCATCTATGTGAGGAAGGGGATAACGATTTTTGATTGTTATCTTATTCAGTGCTTGGTAATCAATGCACGTTCTCCATGAGCCATCTTTCTTTCTCACCAAAACAATTGGTGACCCACATGGTCATGTGCTAGGCCTGATGAACCCCTTCTCAAGCAACTCCTGCACCTGCTTCTTGATTTCAGCATTCTCTAAAGCAGACAACTTGTACATTCCAATGTTAGGCAATGGAACATCCTACTGCAAAATAATATCATGTACTATTTCCTCTTTGGGTGGCAGACCTTTAGGTTCTTGAAATAGGACATCATTCTCTGAATCAATGTTTTCTATATCAGCGTGCTGCTAAGCATTACAACCCTCAAATACATTGGTTTTATTAGGTTTCTTTTCCTTTACAACCATTAGTAAGAATTGTTTGCATGATTTTATCATTCTTTTCATCTGCCCGGAATTTATGAGAGTATAATTATTCTTGAGCTTGTGAGCTCTTACAAAGTATTCGATTCCATATTTAACAAGTAGATACTTGTTCTCAGCTCTATAGAGAATAGCTTTTCTATCATACAAGTAAGGACTTCCTAAAACAATTCCATATATATCCAAAGGAATTACGTCTAACTCAACCTCATCTACAAATGCTGACCCAAAAGAAAACTTGAGTTTGCATTGTTTAGTCACTTGTAGTTGTGATTTATCGTTCAACCATCCTAATGGGTATGGTTTCTTGTGAGGTATAATTGCTAATCCTAATTTCTTTACAATTGCTTCAGAAATCAAATTTACTTGTGAGCCACTATCAAACAAAGTATCAATCTTTTGATGTTTGGAAATAACTCAAATATGGAAAAGCTCATGTATTTTTCTCTCATGTTCTTCATCAATAATAGTTTGAGCAGAATTACTAGTAAATGCTTCAGAATTCTTACCTTTTATACCTGTGGCTACAATGATTGTTTCATCTCTCGAGTCTGACCCCAAATCTTTCTGAATAGCTACAACAATCTTCTTCTTCTTGCCCTCAGACTTCTTAGGTCTCAGCTCTTGATGCAAAATCCAACAATGCTCATCATCATGCCCCTCCTTTTTATAGTGAGTGAATGAAGCTTTGCTTTTCTGTGTAGTGTTAGCCTTCCTTGCTTTCCACTTCTGCTTTCTTTTCTCCTTGCTCTTGCTTGTAGTGGGTTGGGATGGTCCCCCAACTTCTGGATTTCCATTCTTTCCTCTAGCGTCTAGATGAGTAGGTTGTACAAATACCTCATCTATACTAGTGGGATTAAACATGAGGATGGTATGCCTCATGTAGCTGTGTAGACCACCAATGTAATTCAAAAGAGTCTCTAGTGAGTTTAATGAGATCCCTAGAATCAATGCTCTCTTTCTAAATTCTTGAGTGTACCCTTGCACACTTTTCCCTTTCAATTGTCGAAGAGTTTGCCAACTCATCATGGCTTGTTGCATGCAGGCCAATGGATAGAACTACTTCTTGATTGCAGAAACAAAGTCACTCCAGATAGAGATAGTCTTACCATGTCTCTTCATGTCAGCTTGGGTTCTACCTTCCCACCAAACCAAGGCAGTGCCTCCTAGGCGTAGGCTTGCCAACTGAATTTTTCTCTTGTCTGAGTCGATGTTTTGCACTCTGTAATACACATCAATTTGTCTAATCCAATTGTCCAGTTTTTCAGCATTTAGCTCTCCATCATATACAAGCAAATCAAATTTAACATCTATCTTAATCAAAGATGCTTTCTTATTATGCACAGGGCTATTAGGAAATGTGAGAAAGCTTTCCTCTTTTCCTTTTCCTTTTGAGTGGTCATGGGAATGAGACTCATCTTCTTATTTATCTTGTTTAGAACCTGACGAATCTTCATCATTATGCTTTCTAAAGTCCCTATACATTCTTCTACCATAGAATTTATAGCTAGGAAACTCTCTATGAATTGAGGGTCTAGTCCCATAGAACCTTCCTCTGACATTGTCTTCTGAGGATAGACTCTCCCAATTTCAGGATTAGTTTCGACCAACTCTCCTTCTCCTAATTTGAGCTTTGATCTACTGAGAATTCAACAACTAAACCAACACAAACTTGTCTAACCTTACAATCTAAATATTTGATACCACTTGATCTGATAATCACCCTATGAGTGACCTCAGTTAAAGAATTATTAAATGAAGGTATTACAGACTCATATGCCGGTGTGTGTGTCTATGTTATTTAAGCAACGGATTGATCAGATTGCTAATACACATAAAATTTAATCTTCCAAAGTCAGGGAACAAGTCAGTCATCATGGTGGTTGTGGACCGACTGTCGAAGTATGCTCATTTCTACGCTCTACCCACCCGTTTACACCAACTTTGGTTGCTCAATCTTTCATGGATCAGATCTTCAAATTGCATGGCATGCCAACTTCTATTGTGTCCGACCGTGACCTGAACTTCACCAGTAATTTTTGGCAGGAACTCTTCAGAATACAAGGCACTCAACTAAAACTCAGTACTTCCTATCATCTACAAACAGATGGTCAAATCGAAGCCGTTAACAAATGTCTAGAAACCTACCTTAGGTGTTTCACTTCAGAAAAGCAACACCTTTGGGTACAGTGGCTACCTTTGGCTGAATGGTGGTATAGCACCAACTATCATGCCACCACCAAAATGACTCCCTATGAAGCAGTATATGGTCAACTCCCGCCTTCACCTACTTCTTATCTCAAGGGATGCTCAAAAGTACAAGCAGTGGATCAACTCCTACAAAACCGCGCAACCATGTTCGCCCATCTTCAAGAGAATCTTCATCAAGCTCAGAACTGCATGAAGTAAAAGGTAGACCAGCATCGCTCAGAGCGCCAATTTCAAGAAGGGGATCAGGTATTTTTATGGCTCCAACCATATAAGCAAACATCACTCAAAGACAAGTGGTGTCAGAAACTCTCTCCCAAATTCTACGGACCATATCAAGTACTTCAGCGCATTGGAGAAGTGGCCTACAAGTTTTCCTTGCCACCTACTGCAAAAATCCATCCAGTTTTCCATGTCTCATGCCTCAAGAAAGTGATTGGGAACAATTGTAGAATTCAGACCAGTCTACCTGAATTGGACGAAGAAGGGTCCATCTGGCTTCAACCAGAACAGGTCCTAGACACACGAGTCAAGTAACTGCGCAATGGCATGATTAAGGAAGTCCTCGTCAAATGGAAAGACACCTCTCAGGAAGATGCAACTTGGGAACCAACCACTATTCTTCAGCAGTTTCCGCAGCTTCAGCCTTGAGGACAAGTCTAATCTTAAGGGGAAGGGCATGTTAGGGTCCCACCCTAACCCCCTTATTTATGTAATGGGATCACGTCATAGTCAAGAGTCAATAAAGCCCATATTAATAATTGTAAGTGGTTAATCCACAATTAATAATGGAACCACAGTTAGTTGCAAATGGGGTGTAGTATTAGATAGATGGTATTATTAATACCACAGTATTGGCTCGTGGTATTGCATGTAGGAGTCATATATAAAGGATAGAGACTCCCTGCGAGGAGCATCATGTCTTATTTTGTAATCAAGCTCTGCTCTATTGGAGGTTGCCCCCTCGAAGAGGCAAGTGATACTCTCTGAATAATAAAATCATTTCTATTCTGTGTTCTGGGTATCTTTTCTTTGCATATTCTGTATTTGGGTATCATTTGCAGGTTAAGAGCATAACATTGTTTCCACGACTAGCCCACGTAGTTAATCGGGGAGTTAGAGGGGGGGGGCAGGGCCCCCCCTTCATTATGCCACTTGCACAGTGGGGGGCTGGCAGCCCCCCCTGTCCAAGGGGTTTGAGGGGGGTAGTTAGCCCCCCTCTATGGGGTCTAGGGCCGCGCCCCAAGAAATTTTTTTTTTGGACCCTATATTAGGTTGGGCGGACCTACCTATGGTTTTGTGCATGGTTTTCACACATGGTTTTGGACGCAATGGTTTTTGGTCCATGGTATTGGATGCTTTGGCATGTATAAATATGTATTGTAACATTGAAAGGAACATAATGAAAAATCAACCTGGTAGTCCTGGTTTTGGGATCCAGGGGAAAATATCTATGTATATGTGTTTTATGTGTTATACTCTCGCATTGTTTATTTTCTATTTTTTAGAATTTGTATGCAAGTAATTTCTGTACAGGGTTAAAACCTATATATTCATTGCAGGTCATAATGGGTGATGGAGTAGTAGGGATGGGCTTGTTGGGTCAATATAATTTGAACCCAACTACAAATTTGATGCCCAAAACTTCACAACTAGTTTTGGGGGTTCCCTGGCAACAGAAAAGTAGAAAATTAGGAGGGTTGAGGTCGTGCCCATCATATAAACCTTTTTGTATCACAAAAATCTTAACAATGGGAAATACTTTGGCGTTCATGCTGGCGCAACCCTACAACTTCCTAGGTGTGCATGTTGTACACAATTCACGCTATGATTTATTTATTTATGTATTTGTTTTTGGTTGAAATTTTTGCATGTATAGATAGCCTGTGACATCCTTGGTCATCCTGCCATTTGAAGACCAAGTGAAGAAAGCACAGATCATAGTTGAATATAGTTTAACTTGGAGGTGCTTAGAAGATTCATTTGTGAATTGATTTGTTGCAAATAAGCTTCTTATCTTCATTTAATGAACTATGTCAAATACCTCAGTTTTATTTATAGTTTTTTTGAGTTAATGGTTATTGAATGGATTTATAAAGACTTTGTTCTTGATCTGGATTCCCTTGGGATGCTAGGAAACAGAACTTGTAGACCTCAATAATACAATTAATGTTCCTGTTAAATTGTGCCTCAGTTACCGAGGGTACTAAATTTATTGTGATTTCTTTATCTAGTTTGTAAATTACTTCGTGCAGAGGGAAAGAAAAGCTTTGTAGATCCTCCTCTAAGTGAGCTCAATCCTGAAATGAATGTGATAATTGAGAAATAAAAGCAGACGCAATTCAATGGCTTGGAACTTATTTCTTTTGAGAATTTTACATCCTAAGCGGTTATGGAAGTTGTTGGATCATGTATAACAAACAAGTATTCAAAGGGACTTCCTGGTAAGAGGTAAGTTCCTGAAGATATAACCTAGAATATGAAGAATGACACCATTGTGATTATGATTGTGTTTGAGCTTCTTGGAAGTTTCTTCTTGCCACTTGGTATTTTTTTTTTTGTTAAACTCAATTTCTCTTAGCTTTTGGACCTATATTTTTTAGTTTGAATGTTTGACATGTGTATAATGGTTTCTGGGTTCAATGTTATAGTGTAGAGACCTGTAGTTGTTGCATGAGTATCTGTTATCACAATGAAGGATACAGTTGTTGGACACTTTTCTATATTTATTCACTACTATGTTGGGTTGGGATTTATGCCATGCAGATAATATGCTGGAAATGAATTCATTAACCAATGTGAGAGGCTTTGCTAGCAGAGGGTCCTAAAAGCATTCTATCTTGACAATAGTACATGGGATGTTAATTTTTAACCATTATCTCGATCCCCAACTAATTTTGTTGTTTGTACAACTCTCCTCCAACCACATCATCCAATTATGGTGTGTATGGTTCTAAACTACGAACCTCCTTTGATAAGATTATCATTCCTATTTGGCCATGTAACATGTGAAAATTTTCTTTGCAACATTTATGGTTTAGACTTACCACATGGAGGGCATCTGTATCATGGATTCATGACAACAAAAAAACTAGTATATGCTACATCAATTTAATTTGAATCAATGCCATATTTTCTAGATGAGTCCATAGGTGAGCTCGCATTTCCAGTCTAATAATAATTAGGATGGAAATAGTTCCATGATTGAAAAATATTGAACCAATATTTTGGGGAAGTGTTCAAAGTGTTAATGGTTGGGTTTGTTTTCTTGGGTTATAGGATTCATTGACTATGAGATTCTTGAGAAGAATGCCACCCTTTTTAGGATCGACCTTATCATTGCTAGTGCTAGTGCATATCCCTGAGATATTGATTACACTCGCATGAGGTAGGTATTGAAGCTGGGATATTTCTATAGATATTATAATGGCAATCCTTTCAAAATTTATCTTTCCAACAACGTTTATTCTAGATGATTTTATTAATATGTTCTTATATTATGTAATGTTGGATTTTGTATAATTTTTAGTACTAAAAATTTTGTGGTTTGGGAAGATTGCCAATACAATTGGGGCATACTTAATGATGGACATGGCACACATAATTTGTCTCATTGTTGCTTCTATAATGGCTAGTCCATTTGATTTTTGTGATGTAGTAACAACTACAAGCACAAGGTGAGTTGATTCTATTAATTTTCTCTGCACTTCACCCTTTCGATTAAAAATAAGACTATATTAGATGGACCTTTTTTTGGATCTATCTTAATGCTATATATTTGTGCCATTCCCCCCTTGTAGAACAAAAATAATCCCATTAATGTTCAAGAAACGACGAAGAACTGAAACAAATATGTCATTCCCGTCATAGGAGGAGTGATTATAGAGTTAAGAGGTGTAGATTTTCCTTTTGATTCTCTTACATGTTCTTTGATTTAGTTTCTTGTTTTCATTTTTTTTTATGTTCTTTCTGTTTCTTATCACTACTAGATTAAAGCTTTGATGAAACTCATTATGTTCCTTGAATTGTTTGTCAATTGTTTCACCTTTTTCCTTTCATTTTTTTCTTTTTGATATTTTTCATTCTGAAATATTTTTATATTGGAGGGTTGTGATTTTTAGTCTTTACGAGGTCCTTGGGGAGGCATGATATTCTTCAGGAAGGAACCAGTATTTGGGGTGGACCTAGAGACAACCATCAATAATGTAGTTTTTCCAGGGTTACGGGTCAATATGAGTTCTCCTTCCTTTCCTCCATCATCCATATTTTCCTTGTGCTCACTAATATCATAATATTGGATATATCAATTTTTTGTATCATTTTGTTTCTAAAAGATACATGAAATAATTTGTGGCTTTCTAGGGAGGACCACATAACCTTACTATAGGAGGGTTAGTTGTTTATTTAAAACATGTTGTAATTGTAGAGTTCAAGGCTTATCAAGTACAGGTGTAACACTCTCACATGTCTAAGCTTCTATAGAATTCATGCATGTGAATTATTTTTTGAATGGATTTTGTTTCTTATCAAAGGTAAAATAGTTTTAGTAAGTTGTAGCAAATTGTCGAGCCCTTGAAAAGAGCCTAATGGATTTGGGTTACAATTTGGTGTCTGGTGGTAGTGAAAATCACCTACTTCTAGTTGATTTGAGGCCCTTGGTAAGGATCCTCTATTCATATGCTGGAGTACACAACCCAGTTGTATATTGATTTCTATCAGATTTAGCTGGTTGAATGTAACATGGTATATATTAATGGGCTTGGACAGGGCATTGATGGTGCAAGAGTAGAGGACGTTTTGGATGTTGCTTCTATCACACTGAACAAGAATTTTGTACCAGGTTACATGATTTTTTTCTTTTTATATTTAGACGCAAGGGATTCTTTGATTTTCATTTATCCATGGGATGATATAGCTTACTTTCATACCTTACATTTTCAGGTGATAAAATTGTTATCGTTCCTAGTGGTATACACATAGGGACTCTTGCATTAACCACTCGTGGGCTTCTAGAGGATGACTTTATTAAGGTTGCAGATTTTATCCATGAGGGGGTGCAGATAGCCATTAAGGATAAGGGCTCTACTTACCAAAAAAGGTTTACAATCCTGCAACTAATTAAAAAGACGATAGTTCCATGCTTTTCTTTTGAAACATTAATTTATAGAAATAAATAATATGTCAGTTTGATGATAATACATTAGTTTTAAACATTATAAATCTATGTGTGAACATAATTTTTGTGAAAAAAACTTTCAAACAAAGCAGGGATTATTTGGAGACTCCAAGTTATAGTCTTATAGATTGTTATAAGTACATATTGACAACTCTGGTTCTTTAAGCATGGAGAAATTTGCACCATGGTTTCTTTTTTATTTCCCTTAATGCTTAATAGTTCTTGAATTAAGGTGAATCTACATTGGTGTAGAAAAAACACGAGAATCACTATTTATATAGCGTTAAGGAGATCATTCAATATAGCACAAGACTTACCATCAAACATAATAGAATGCATCTTGCTATGCCAGGAAATATGGAGTACCATCATTGCAGGTGTTGAAACTTTGGTCCATCAATGAAAAGTATAGGCAGTCCAACAGCGGCAAAAATTGCTCCAAAATTTAGATATTTTATAAAGATATCAAATCAACATTGTGTCACAGGCCCAACATCAAATTAAAATTACAACAAATTGAAGCAAATTTTATTAAAAATGCAAAAACAGGTTTGAGTTTTAAGTGAAATTGATTCCAAGTAATGTGATATTGTATAGATACAATTTCCAAGAATGGGATAAATGAATGGAAACACACGAGGAGAATGGAAAGAACCAAAATATATCACGAATGCCACAGATGCAACTAGGGAAACACTGCAGGCAACCCAACTTGGGCCAAAAATAGCTAATGCAATCACTCCAAGTGCTGCACAGCCAATATGAAAAATGATCATATTGTGTTGCTGGATATGAAATTCAAAATCAAAGTTGTCAAACTTACAAGATTCTCAAAAAGACACCTAATTGTCTAGTTCTTATATTAGATGGTTTAATATAGTACTAATTTTACATGATCAATTCAGTATGTTTATAGTAATTTTCGAGCTGGTGATTAAGTCTGAGTTTAACCATATCACTCTTGGAATTGTGATTTCTATTTTCTTTGAGATATAGCTCAAAAGAGAAAAATAGATCATAGATGTTTAAAGACTACCTGTGTTGCCTATGTTGCCAGTGTGGTTGGAGCAGTAAACAACACAACAAAAGCAACACCAAAGGGAACAATTGTCAATTTCATCACTTTGGGCACAATCATAATATCTATGAATTCCATGATTTCCTTTGCTACAAATTCCCATGCACATATAAATGGAATAAGCTGAGCCAATATACTAGATTTTAGGCCCCAAGACAAAAGCACAACTTTGACAATACTAATTGACCTAGACAATGAGCCTTCTTTGAGTCACAAAAGACAAGATATCGTCTCTTTGAAATTCAATATGACCTCCTATTCAAGAAAAATTTAAGGAAACTTACCAACACAAGGCATCAACTTAAATCACCTTATGAACTAATTCCTTCTTTTTCCTAGAGTGAGTAGAGATGTGTGTGCTTTGTACTAAATCTGTAAAACATTCCTTAAGTGACAATGAATATAGGGAGTGGCTAGTCTTTTTTATCCAATTTTGCCACTATTTGTCAAGTACAAAGAAAGCATCTTAATTTGAATCATTGTATGTAAATAATATTTAATCTGCTTTAATCCAATTTGCCTCATCCATGAGTTGATACTTGGTTCTAAAATTGAATGTGAGTTTTTTCCAGTTTGTGTTGATCCTAACGTAATATAATAATTAATGTTATTAAGTGCATCATCCAAAAAGATAGGGCTACATGAGCACCAGTAAACTAGCAAAGATAAAACATGAAAAATCATTTAACACAGTGTCTCAATTCTTAGTCTTAGTATTTTGAAATTTTCTTTATAATCTCTTGAAGTGTAACCTCCTTGTAATTTGGGAGCAATGCTCCTCCTAAACAACGTTTTATTGATACTTGCCATACATCCACATTTTTTTGTTATACTTGATATTATGGGCTTATCAACCATATATTTTATACTTTGAGAATCCGATAGAAGATCACTATATAGTGAGTAGAACATGGAAGTTTTCACCTAACCAACATGATTCTAGAATCTAAAACAAACAATGATTATTCAACTAGCCAGAACAAAGTAGCCCCAATTCTGAATTGCCCTTGTCTTTATCATGTTCATGAAGCTCAACCCTTTTGTAATTTCCTCCAGCAACATGGTTACATCACCATTTCCTTTCACATAAGGTTTGATAGACATTTTTCACTTTCATCACTGAAAATGGGTTTCTTGATCATGCCATCTATCGCCTACTTAATTTTGAGTCCTCTATGAACACGACATAATTGTAACATCTGAACCCTTTTGAAAAGGGTGAATTTAAAAATTCTTCATGTCATGAGGGTTGCTACAGATGAAAATATGAATGTTAAAATATAATCATAAAAAATTCTAAAAGGGTTTGTAGGGAACTGCCAAGCAAAAGAGAGAACAAATTTTGAGCCCTGGGCTTTCCCAACTTAAAGCCAAAATAATGGATATAAGGAAAGAGGTTACAAATTTGTAGAAGCAAGAAAGTCCTTTGTCACAGTTAGGTTGGAATTTGAGAAATTGGTTTGATATGGAATCAACAAGGTAGTTATGGAAACACTCAAGGAAAGAGAAGTTGGGAGAAAAGGAAAACAAAATTTGTGCAAACATTAATCTCTCATAGCTTGACAAAAGTGGTAGAGAAAAGAATATTCTCTCCTACCTTGACAGAACTGGTGGTCAATATAAACACATACAAGAACTATGTGGTGGGATATTATTAAAAGTCATAGAAGGATATGCAAGAGTGTACAGTAAGAACCTTGACAAACACGCCCACTGAAACTTGCAACATTGCTAGTAAGAAGAGAAAATTATGTTTCTTTTTTCCAAACATGTAAGTTAGTATATTACAATTTAATGAATATGTTTTCCTATTATCATATATGGTTTTATACTTTAACAAAACATTCACCAAGACTTCACAATGTTTTATTATTCAGTGAAAGATTTGCCAAGATCTTACAAGATTTTATAATTCAATGAAAGATTCGCCATGATTTTACAAGATAATATAATCTATTGAGAGATTTGCCAAAAAAATTATATATACATATTATATTATTGATAAAATCGCCTTCCATTTTTCCTATCTATCATGGGGATTCACTCATTTATTATACATATAAATTTAGGGTGGTTCTTAAAATTTTCCCTGGTTCTGAGCCTGCACCCCAAATTTTGTGCCACCTTTTCAACCCAGGACTAAGGCCACTGCCGATAACTCCATGAAACCTTCATGAATGAAAAGTAACATCGACACATTGATACAAATGCAAATATTTAAATAAATACTTGACTGGGCCCCTACTAGACATGATAGGCATCTTGTCAAACATGTCATGAATATGAAATCTACAGGTCATAAAAATAGATTTGTGCATAGGGGTCTCATACTTATCTGAGAATCGCTAAGAAGCATTGATGCCTTATCACATTAGCTACATCATCATATATTAGGTAATATGTTCATTGTTCATTCATTTACAATTAATACATGATGAGAGCCATACATCATCGTTGTCATAAAACATGCTCACAACCAACATATAAACAACAAAAATGATAAGGATACATCAGCCATAAATTCCACATATGAACCAATACATTTGCCCATAAAATAAAAAGTAAAGGAACTCTTATTAATGAATGCAAAATCCAATTGAGTATGGGACTTCCACAAACCACCTAACCATATATTGGCTGCACCAAATCGTTCTTTCATCTAATCACCTTCGTGCCACATTCCAAGCATGAATGTGGGACTCATGACCAAAAATAAACCATGGTTTCCCGAGGCTCAACTGCCTCACCCTCATCAATATAACTAGGCTTTAACAAAATATTCACCATATCACTAGGCCAAAATAAGCTTGGATGCTACCAAATTTATCCACCTACAATGTGAGGCATGTTTCTGTCTCCTAATCTCTAGGCCTTACTAAAATCCATAGTTTGATTCAGGGATCAATAGGCCATAACTGAGATACCAGTCTCTAGGCTTTACTGCAATCCACACCAGATCACTATGCCCTAACCAAGACTCCACTCTACAAGCTTTACCGTATATCCCATCCCTGGATTCCTATGCCTGATGGAGAGCACTCGCCTTTAGGATTTACTGTATATCCCACCATCCATCGGTCGAGGATTCCTAGGCCCACCAAGGCAACAAAAAATATGGCTTTACTATGACCCACAGTCCACTTCAATGATTACTAGGCCATGTGTTATCTCTTTTAGAGATCCACCTCACTCAATTTTGAATCCATGCGGCAATCCATCTCAACCACAACATGAGAACCCATCACACCATGGCTATCTAGAAATCGCAAGGAAAGTTTGAATAACATTGTCACTCCTGGAAAACCCCATGCCCATGACAACAAGAGAACCAAGAACACACTTGCATAACCATGCATGCCAAAACTAGCAAGGAAATCACACATGCAAATTGATACTTGCAAATAATCATGTCATAGCTACTTGATCCTCCTCTTCCTTGCTTGATCCTTTCATTCCTTTTCCCTCTTTTCTCTTCTTGATCCAATGTTGAAGTGCTCCAAGAAAACTCTAAGTGTCCAAGAGTGTGTGAGAGAGAGAATAGAGAGAGAGCTCCAAAACTGAACTGACAAAAGGTACGAACTGATCCTCAAAAGCCTTTTTATTAATGAGGCTTCTATTTTCTTCAATTTTCCATTATTTTTCTTCATTTTCCTCCTCACATGCAACCTGTAACATCTCACCTTCCTTTTCTCCTAATTTCCATTATTTTCCTCAATAAATTGACAAAAATGCTAGTTTTCCTTTCCAATATATTTTCCATTGACTTTGCCATTTTCCCTAACCATAATAAACCAAATGAACACCGACACTAGGATGTTTTTTCCCATCATTCAACTTGGAATAATTGTTTCATAACTATGGTTATTATTTCCCTTTACTAATTTTTATTACATGAAATTTTCACGAGGGTTGTTATAGATCCAAACCCCTTGTGGGCATTTGGCCCACAAAAGAAATAATGATGTTCCTTTATTTGAAAAAAAAACTCTAACAATTGTAATAACTACTTATAGTTACTACTATAATGACCAATTCAATGGCTACACATTATATAAATGATGCAAGTACACTCATAATGCAACTAGTAGATCACACAATTTCATGAAATGGACATTCAAATGATTCCATAGATGTTTATTTGGGAATTGATTAATATTTATTTCAATATGAAAGAATGTATCACAAAATTTGCTATTTATTAATAATGATGCATCACACAAATATTATTTATTTAAGATGTGAAAATATAAGTTTCACAAAATAAAAGCATATATGACCTAATATGTTTAGCATTTCAAGTTGGAAAATGAATTATTCACATCAAAAAACACTCATAAAATAATGAGTTGGACAAAATATTGAAGTAGTTATAATAATTTGGGAATTCTATCCTATGATGCGTTTCTAAGGTTTTTCCTAAAATTAGGTGTTTCGTAGATCGAGAACATGTGAATATTCAACCTTATGGTTGATCTAGAATATAAATTACAACATCAAAGATAGGAAAATGTTTCAATTCATTTCAAACCCATTCCACTTGGCAATCTAGGTGTAAAGATACTAAATATATACTAGTAAGTTCTAACCCTTACGGTGCACTTTTGTAATAAAAAATCATATATGAAATTACTTCCATCACTACAAATTTATAGTAAAACCTTGCATTATTATCATCAATACGTTTTTTCAGATATTTGAACAGTTTTCGCTCTTCATATGCTAAATCATAATGAACAATAAGTGTAGGAAATTACCTATTTGAGAAGACAATGAAAGTAGAAAAATCAAATATAAAAGAAAATAAACTTCATCTTCATAATATATATATTTATATATATTATATATATTATATAATATATATATATATATATATATATATATATATATATATTATATATATATAGTATATAATATATATATAAGAATGACATACATATACATCAAATTTATCATAAAGCTATTATAATATTTCAAGCTTTGTAAAACCCTAGCTACACTAGTGTTGTAGCTACTACAACCCCCTCCAAATTTTTCCTACTTTCAAAATTTGTAGCATCATATTTCCCATGCGAAATTTTGTCACGAGTTATTTAATATGTTCCATGATTTTTATTCTATTTTTTTATAGGTGTTGAATTTTCTTTTCAAAGAAACTCGAAGTGTCATATTTTGTTAGAGGTAGTCCTGGTGCACCTTTAAGAGGCAGTTCTAGTAAAAATATCTTGCATTATTTCATCTCATATATCATAAGAACATGTGTTGGCTTCACCTCCATGGCATAGCACACTTTCTCACTGTATTTGACACTTGCGTTGTAAAGGCATGTGTCGTAATTGTCACACTTGGAGATAAGTGTCATTTTATTGTTGTTTCAATGAACACATGTTCATTTTGGGCATTATGCATCTTCTTTTCATGTGTTTGAGCGTGTATGTGTGTGTGATCATGTTAAGTACTTGTTGTATGCTCTTACTCTTACACAATTGTCTCACTGATCTCACTCTTAGTCAAATCATTGGAGATTTTCCCTGTCTTCTCATCTTGTGCAAGTTGTAAGAAAACCGATTTCTCACCAAATAATGAGTGCATTGTGCACTCCTAAGATTTAGTGATGACACATTTACCTCCTAGACTTTCATACTATGTCATCTTGAGGACAACCTCCTTGTGCATTGAGCACCGTTAGATCACAGACCCTCAAACCTTACTGCCTACACCTTCCCACTACACAACCCTTGATCAACTTTGTCTTGTGTTTTGCATTGTGAATTCTTAGTGGACAATAGGGTCATATTCATACCCTTAAAGTGGAAACCTATGCAGATGCTCATCCTTAGCCATTGTGCATTGTGTAGTTATAGTACCTAAGCTTATCATTCTTTCTACCGACAATTTCCCTTTGTGCAATGCCTTGACTAACCTTACCTTCATTATGTATTTCTCACTTTCAATGGATAGTAGGGCCATCTTTCAACACTTGTAGTGGTCAACTACATAGTACCTAGATCCTCCTCCTCAAGCATTATGCATTATACATTCCTAGGGGGAAATCCTATCATCCTTGCCTCCTAAAGTTGTGTACTACGCCTAAACATGCCTCCTCCTCCCTTTCCATTGTGCATCTTGCACTCCTAGTTCCCAATTCTTGACTTATTTCCTCTTGATCCTATGTATTGCACACTAGAAAGCCTATTCCTCTCAAAACTTTCATATTGTCCCATCACATTCAATATCTTGCATGAACAAATGTAGAATAGTTGATTTTGGGACTGATATTCTCTTGCCATGAGTGAGCTCCATTTCTAGGTACTTTCATCCTAACATGGTAGATAATTTTCAAGGAGGTCATCAAGGAAATATGCTAAGACAACACTTGTGGAGTTGAAACATAAATATACCATCACGCAGAATATAGAGGAACTCTAAACTACGATAGATGGATAGTAACTCATGATGATTTACAATGTCTCAGCATGTCAAGACCCTTTAGACGTTGAAGATAAAATAAATTTTAGATCCATCGTGAGGAGTCAAAGACATATTAGTAGAGAAGAGAACTTGACATCGACACATTACAACAAATTCTCATGTCACATGTCATCAAATGACCATTGACATAAACATGTATTTTTCCACATTTTAGTGGAATGCAATTTTGTAATTATCAAAATCAGAAAAGTTTAAATGTTTGGAAACGTAAGGGTCACACATGGAATGTAAAGAGTTATTAGGAAGCCCAATATTCATGTACGAACTCAAAAGTCACATGGGAGATAAAGAGTCATGAGGGACGTCAAGAGTCATAAGGGGGGTGAAAAGATCAAGCTAGGCATAGGTGAGAAGATCATACTTAGTGAGGAGGAAGTAGTGGCTTAACATTCCACTATTGGGGCTAGTGATGCATCATTGTAATTGTGTATATGGGAAATTTTAGTTAATGGTTTGAATCTCTTAAAGCCGACACACTTTCATACATATATTGTGAATGTTGGAACACTATTGATTCATTATTTGTGGTGTATGTTTGTATTTATATATACTAAGGAAAATGAACTATTTCATTGGCCTTAGTATACATCTTTGAATTGTGCATTTCTTTCTTTCATGATCATTGTTTCTTTGTGAACTATTTTGCAAGATAATTAACGATTCTTTTAGATATATGTGTGTGTATTTATTAGGATATTACTATTACTATTATTCTAAAGATTCGCTTTCTCTTTTCCATTTGTGAAAGAACCATTATTCACATTGCAATTGAGCGCTTCACAAGGCTAACTTACTTTCTTATCTCGAAAGTATATGCATACTTGCTTATGTTGTTTATTGCAACCAAGGAAAATATTTAAGATTATGGAAGTGAGGACTATGTCCTAGATTAGGTTCCTACTCCAAATGGTGTCAGGTCTATTTGGAACTTCATATCAGTGAGACCACCTGCATGTTGATGGTTTCTAGCAACGTCAACATTTTGGGACTAGAAGGAGGGCCAACCTTTGTATGGCTAGTAACTCAACTCATTCACATAAAGAACCTTCCATTCAAGGTAGTAATTCTCTGAGGCTGACTCAAACCCATATGTTTGAGAAAGAGGCATCTCACTAAGGTCCAATGTGTGCTTAGGGGGTTACTTACGAGAAACTTTGGAGGATTCAACCTATCACCCTTCGGTTTGATAGAGCTCTTAGATTACTCCTTGTTACACATGTTCTTCCTTATAAGAAATATTCGAAAGATACTCCACTGTGGTGTTCTAATTTCTTTAGTTGAGGATTTGGTTACTATTACCCTTGACAATTTAGATGAATCACCTAAAGAATATCATTATCAATGGAATATTCCACCACATATTGGGGAAAATTTAGATGGAGACAGGGAGAACTTTGATTTTTCAGATGACAAACTGATGAGGGACAATGAACAACCAAACAATAACGAAAATTTGAATAGTAAAGAGGAAGAGTCTTTAGAATCAGATAGTGAGGAGGAAGAGAATGAAGAAATGGATAAGGACCAATTGAGAACATGACAACATGCCATCGCCAACCTAGAAAAGGGCAACAACTGATAGTAAGTAACAAAAGGAACATATTTCTTTAACAAAATAAATGAAATTAATGGTCACAATTTCCACTTACCTTGAGAAGACTGCACAAATCACTCACCATAGTACTCCACAACCACCATAAGCCTATGATGTTATCTACACCATCATCATATGATTTCATTATCCTACAAAAAACCTTTCACCCCGAGTGTAATATTCATTCAAACTTGTATATAGTAGACTATATGAAATCTAAGCAATAACAATGGGAGGTTCATTGAATCGCATAAAGCCCATAAAGTCCCTATTTCTATAATATTATGACAATATTTCAAAAAACTTTAAGGCTGCTTGATTGATTAGGTATGTTGAGAGATTATAGGTGAATAATGATGTTATTTCCCTTGAATTTGTGCTCAATTTACAACATGCTAGGTTTATGGTAGTGGGAATAATGGTTCAAGAAGATGAAGAAACCAAAGAAACAATATTTAGGCTACAACAAGTTGGAGAATGATGTCATTTTGGGAAAAAAACGAATCCATAATTGATGGAGTAGTTTCTCAAGTCGGAAGAGGATTTTGTGAATAACTAGAGTGGATTGGACAAAAAATATCTTACCAACACCCTAGACGCAGCTCTCATCATGTAGAGATAATTTACACATCAGGGGTTCCATGGGGTCATCTATTAGAACCACTTGAGGGATTAAAAACCAGTCAACATACCCTTGTTCCTCTCAAAGACACTCCAACAAATGACCACCAACATTTAAAACCCTAGTTGGCTAAAGGATTCCCTTTCGCATCATGGCTCACTCAAATTACTTATGGAGTATACACTCCAAAGGTAATGTTGCATCTAGAATGATTTGGTGAAAGAACCAAGGTTGGAAGTTGAAGCATCACTAGCAAAAGCAAAAGTTTTTGCAACTCCACTAGAAGTTGCAACTACTACAACTCCACCAAAATATGTAGCTACTACAATCCCTAAGGAGGTAGCTACTATAACTCTTAAAGTAGGAGAAGTTGTTGAGTTGCACCCATAGGAATATGAATCCAAGGGAGTTCAGGATAGTGATGTAGATATCACTAGAATCCAACCTCCAACAAGGAGACTAAGGAGAATGACCAAGAGACCTACACTTGTGGCTATACCAAAAAAGAAGAGTATAAGGTTAAAAAAAAGGAGGATGTGGCACTAGATTCTATGAAATAGGTGGAAACCCATGTTGCAACACAACAAGAAGCACAAGAGGGAAAATAGGAAGAGATACCCCCTACAACACAAATAGATTTAGAAGAGGTGCATGTTATAGCATGTCTTGAAGAAAAAAATCTTGTCCCAACAAAGATTAAAGAAGAAGTGTATGTGGTTCAACAGATTGATAAATAAGTAATCCTTGCTGAAACAAAAGAACCTATAGGGGAAATTGAAGAAGACAAATATTTTATTGAACCACAAAAGGTAGAAAGGATGGAGGAAGGAGAAGTGAAGACTCTACTACAAGAAAAGAACCAACATACGAAAAATGTAGGGATATTTTTCTAAAACATAAGAGGGAGGAAGGGTTACAACACTAAGTGTGGAAGAAAAAATACAAGAAGAAATAAAAACTCCCTAGGAAACTAATATTGTTTAGAGCCCGAGGGAGATCTACAGGGCCAAAAAGAAGAATAATCCTACGAGTACCTTATAATCCACTTCTTTACATTCATTTATTTTCTGGAACAATAAAATATTGGAGAAGAAAAATAGGGACTTGTATAAAAAAATTAGATTTTTAATGCCAAACTGAGGGGACATCAATACTCTAAGGGGTTAGATTTCCTTGCTTTGGCACTAGAGCTCCTTAGCATTAGGGACATGGAAGAACCCATTTCTAAGGAATATGTAATGGTTTAGAAATATTCACATCAGATCCCTATCCAAGAAAATGTTTTCTAAATAAAAGTTATAGACTTTAATTGATAAAAGTAGCAACTCATACAAAGCCTAATTTAATGGAGGATATGGTTGCTCACATATACCTTCTAGATGCATGGGTAAAATCCAAGAAATATGGATGGAGATGATGGAACCTTATGGAGAAGGGTGTTTCCCATCAAGGAACATCACCAAAATGTTGAAATCCTCAAGGAGAAATGGGAATAGTACTTAGACGCCCATAGTGCCATACATGATCAATGGGGGAATGAGATGAAAGAGGAAGTAGAGAAAAATTTCAAGCTCTAAAGATAAGTGGATAGGTTGGAGATTGAAAATATTCATATTATATTGCTAGTGTAATATGTACTTAGTTGCATCGTAACCTCCCTTATCTATAGCATGTATCTACAGGAAAAATATATCATGTTTCAAAGAAAGGCCATAATGACCAGTAAATAATATGATATTACTTCTTTGAGAACCATCATATACACATATTATGCAAGAAGAAATGAGGAGAGGAACTTGTTGTGTTAACTATACTAGCATAACATTTTGTTATACCATGATATAACATAGAATACCAACCACTTTGTGGGAGATATATAGATAAGAGCTTTTGTGTCTTACTTAAAAAACCATGTTGACTAGGAAATTGCACACAAGGTAGTATAAAATACATATAATTGTAATAAATGGACTAGGGGAGAATCTTTCAAGCCCAAGGACATCCTCATCGCACATTACAATTGGGAGAACTCCTAATGACATGTCGATTTCAAGGCCCATAATAGACAAGTAGCCATTGAGCACTACATAACACAAACATAAGTATTTAAAAAAAATAATTGTGTAAGGTTGCGATAAATGGTGGAATATGGCCACAAAGGACATACTTTTAAAGGACCCATTCAACCCTAATAATTGTGACATTACTTTTGGGTAAATCCCCCTCTTATAAATTATTGTAATATTTCTATGAATAAAATATAAAAGGCTAAGATGTGGGACACAGATTTTAGAGCTTGGGGAGAAAGTTGGAAGATTGAGAAAGTGGTTAACGATATCAATCATGGACTAACTAGTGTGCTTTTAATGGTTTCTTATAAAAGTAAATTGGTTGGAAAAACAAGGACAAGCCATACTCTAGGAAAAACCCACAAGCAAAAAGGACAAATAAATTAATTGGAGGGAATGGGTTGCACTAGTAGGACAATGTTACCACAACCTCCAATGACTACACAACATCATGCAAAGGTAAAGGGATCAAAAGGATGCACATAAGAGAGGGAAAAAAGGGGGTGACTAGACAACACTTGAGAGAGTTTAATGCAAAGAACAGAGAAGAGAGAGGCATCTATCAACACAAAAGAGGAGGAAATCACTAGGAATAACATGAAAGAGAAAGAGAGGGAAAACAACACTTTTAGGGAAAATAATTTCCTAGGGAGAATAACAAAATGACAAGTAGAAGAAATTTATCTCAGATTGTGGATTTGTAGTGTTCTAGTGTTCTTTGGTTGGGTGCCTAGTTTAGGGTGGAGACACTAGGGTGTTTACTTCCTTGGTTTTTGGGTGGAGATAGGAGTATCTTTGGACTACCGATGTTGTTGAAGGCATGATAAGCTCCTTTGAGCACTCTTTCTCAATATTTGAAAAATGATTCACGGTTTATAACTGTTAGGTTCCTATACCAGTAGGAGTCATAATTTTGAATGGCTAAGGTTAAGCCTTGTAATATATACATACCTTTGCTTTCTGCAAATGTTTTCCATATTAAAAATAAAATAAAATTAAAAGAGGGTATGTCCTAAAAGAAAAACCAAAGGACAAAAAGAATAAGAAAAAGTCCAAAAAAGTGAAAAATATGAACCCCAAAAACAAAAGACCATGAAAGTGTGAAAGTCAAAATGCCACTACTATTTACTTTTATGCATAATAATGATTGTGTGTAGCTTTTTATTCATGCCACAATCCATGGTAATCAAACTATTTAATCTTGATTATGCCATGCTTTAAATTTCATGTTGATAGTTAGAGAATAAATTTGACCAAACTGTTTAATATTGGTAGATCATTAGATAGGTAGAGTAAATAAAAGGAGCTCATCAGTTTAATCTGAGCCCTTGGATGATATAAGGTTAGAATTAGATAGTTTCCTACTTTAAAAGAAAATGGATAAGGGTTTGCTAGCCTAAATGCACCCAAATAAAATAAAGAAAAAATGGTAGGATGAATAGATGGGTAAGTAGAAGAAATGTTGCAGAAGTATGATGATTGATTAGAAAAAAGAACATTTATCATCTTTCAACATGTATTTCAAATGTGAATGGGCAATTAAGCATGCATAAGGTTTACAAATTCAATTAATTAACTTCCCCCTTTCATTTCACCCCTTTACTTTACTAATTTCCCCTACGTAAATTCTAAGTACTTAAATCCTTTAAGTCAAATAGGCTCAGAGCATTTCTCTGACTTCTGGAGGGACTGGACCCTCAACTTAATGACTTAAGGACAACAAGTACTAGATTCCACCTCATAAAAAATTCATCTCCCTTCGTTCCCCTTCATTTTGCTAATGAAACCCCTTTTCCTAAGGTTAAAACACTATTTTCCTAGGGAAAGTAATCACCCCCATGTAAAACCCCTTTTTCCCAAAAACCCACAAAAACACTTTAGCCTAAGTTATAATGCATATATGTGAAAAACAAACAAATCACAAAAAATACATTATGATTAGCGCAATTCATTTCCGTCGCTTTCATATTGACTTCTAAATTTTATATATTAATTCCCATTAATACCCTTTCCCGTATGTATATATTAAATCCCTTTCATTAATATCCCTAAACCTAGTTTTGACTATAAAACTATGAATTTCACCCAAACTCTAACAAAGTTCATTAACTAATCAATTCCCAATTACGTTAAGTAAAACTTCGCAAATCACCCTCGCCACCTAAGTTTGTCATTAACCCGTGCTTAATCACCATATCGCTGCAATTAACCCATCGACCCCCCCCCCCCCCCCCATTACCCTTCGCGCTCATTCACAGCACAATCACCATCTGATATGGAGGTCCACATCCAATGCTCATAAGCCATTTCGGGTGGGATAATCCACCGAACGATACCCACCTGAAAAAGTGGTTTTCCACCCGGCCCCCGATGCTACGTGTCATGCAATGAATGGAATCGAGCGACCCCTCCTGAATACCACCAAGCCCACAAAAGTGATGCGAAATAAACTACTTACCGCATTCTCGCTAAATGACAAAACCATCCACTATTCACCTTGTGCAAAAATTCAAAAAAATCAAACGTTTACCCGTTTAAACACGAAAACCGCAGTTTTTCTCGTTTTCGCCTATTTGTGCAGTAAAACCCTGTGTAACCCTTCTGCGCCACCTAAAGCCTTGGCTAACCAATTCAAGCAGAGTTTACCTCCCGAAAGCACTTTGGACTCACTCCATAGACCTATAAAGCTTGATAGAGCCATTAATGACCCTCCCTGTCAACCCAACGTTTTCCTAACAGTTTGTTTTATTTACAGACGATCAAAAGATCACAGCCTTGGATAAACAGTCTTAATACTAGTCATAAGACCTGTTTACTTCGATATTTTTATCAAATCTATTTAAACAAAGATGGAAAATAAAACATACAGTTAAAATACAAGCAGAGGAAACATGAAATTAAATGATTTACTGTTGAAATAGACAGTAAAAACCTAAAATATATAGTGAAGGTAAAAGGACACAATAAAGAACAGTCAAAGTGTATCAGGGTTAAAGAGTATCAGATTGAAAACCAATTCAAGTAAAGCAGCTAGCATGAAGACAAATAGTAGGGAAGATAGTTACAAAGCATACAGATTCATGTCAAAGTGAGGATAGATAAAAAAACAGAGTGGTAAAAATAAACAGTAAAATTAAAGATGGAGGCAGTAAGGGTTAAACAGAGATGAAAAAAATTTCACCAGCAACAATGAATTTTATCCAAAGTAAAAGTGAAAAACAGTTAAAAGAAATTTAAGGTCAAAAGATGAAATCAGAGCAGAAATGGTACATTCTTCAGAAATTTCCTGTTTAAGCCATAGTTTTTCAGAAACTAGTTCAGCCAATCCAAGATTGATTTAGAGAAATTGAAGGACGTTTGTGTTCCTAAAAGGCTAATCTACAAAAACCTATCTCACTTTTTACACAGGTATTACCGAAAGTGAGATAAGTTCATGTATTCACAGCCTATTTTTCGGACTGTGCAAAGTCTTGTTTTTGACATCTTTTGGTAGAGAATATTGTGAATAGATGGAGCTGAATTTTTGGAAACAGAGAGAGATTTATCTCAAAAACATACTTATATACAATAACCTCTTTCACTTTTTACATATCTATCTCAGATTGACATACACAAAGATATCAATGGACCCTAATTTTACATAATTGTTGGGACAGAATGCACAAAGAAAGGATGTAGTTAGTGACTTGGATGCCTCATCATCAATTAAGAGTTGCTATCAAATTTGAATTTCTCTTCTTTTATCACCATAAATCCATAAATATAGTGCCAAATAGATTCATTGGTTTTGAGTGTCCTTTATTTGAGTTCTATTAATGTAAAACAGTTTGAGATATTCGTAATACCAATCTTGATATTTTTTTCAAGATATTTCAGTTTAGAATTTGTATAAATACTTCTTCATTTGAAGTATTTTGGGTGGATTCTTATACTTTCAATAGAGTTTTGTTCAAAGAATATGAAAGCTTTTGTATCACTAACTAGGCTAGCATGCTGGATTGATGAATAAAGATTAGATATTTCAAGGGATTCATGTATAAAGCAGAGTACAAATGAGTAATTTTCTTGTGTTGTTTTATCTCTCTTGAAGTTGTTTCATAATCTTAAATGTTTCAGAAGTCTGAATGTTTTAACTTGAATATTATTTCAGAATTTGCTTAATTACACTCTATCTTACTGCTATACATTCTTAATGTTTTCTCTTAAACTCTCTTAGCTAGGGAATTCTTAACTGCTCCTTAGCTTCTGTAGTTTCTCCTCTGGTCTATAGTAAAGGATTCTTAGTTGCCCTTTACTCATGATTCATTGTTGCTCCCACATCTTAGCCTCGGTTTGAGGATTCTTGATTGCCCTCTCACCTCCATTAAGACTCATTTCACCATTTAGTCCAAGGATTTGTACTTCACTCCGCTATCTTGCCCCTTGAAAATTTCCTTTAGTGAGTAAACTCCAGCTTTGCTACCCCTTCTTTGACTCCATTTCCCAATGGCCTAAAAGCATCAACCTATCTAATTGTTTTAAGGATTCCACCACCAAATCTTCATATAAATAAAAAACCCCCCTGAACTCTAGAACTAGCCTAATATCTAAGCAAACATAGCTAAATTATATAGAGAGAGCCCTCTCTGAGCCATAGATTGGCTAGAGCCTATGCTTAAAAGTTGGTTTGTGGTTACCTCGAAGCCTTCCCTTATTCCAAAACTTCTAAGGAAAAGTTTTGAGTGATAACAATAACTACAAGTAAGATTGGTTGTAGCTCATCTAAGGTTGGGTGGAGAGTTAGAGTCCCAATCTGTTTTGCCAAATATTTCACTATAACATAAGTTTTCTTATGCCTTATGTGCTAGTGAATGTTATATGAATGTTTATTGTGCTATTTAAATACCATTTTGAATGCATGGAATGTTTGTTTCCTATAAGGGTGGGAGTGATAGATTCCTATGTAACATCCAAGGAAAGGGTGAAATTCCTATGTTGGTTCAATGCCTATGTTATGTTGAGGAATGTTGATTTTTTGTGCCAATGTGCAATGTTAATCTCTTTTTAATGGATGAGGAATAGTTAAATCTTGTATGTTTGAGATGTTAATTCTTGTTTCTTCTCCTTAGTGCTGAATATTTTATGCTAGCCACAATACTGATGACCTGCTTAGATTAATATTAATGGAAGTGATTCTTGTATAAAAAAAAATTGCAAGTTCCTTGAGCATCTTCTCAAGAATGGGTTCATTCCTATGTTCATCCCAGGTTTGTACATTGGTCTTAATGGCTTGAGTATGGGGAGGTAGAAAAATCTTTGTTAAACTAAATGAATATGTTGGCTTAGGGGGTCCTGACCTAGGTTCAGAGTTAATTGTGCCAAAAAAAACCATACAATGCTGGCCCTTTCGGCAACAACCCGCATAGCGAAGGCTAAAGTCTCACTCGAAGTAGTATGGGGGGATGTTGGAACCAAGTTTCTGCATCCAGAGATCAGTGTGATGTCTTTAGTGCCCTAGATCTGCCTTTGCACAGATCTATAATCCCCTAGGGCTCGATACTGCAACTCCCTTTAAAAAGCCTCTAGACCTTCGCGAAGGTCTATGATTGGTCTTTATGGATCCTTAACAATCGAATCATCCACTTACACGAATCTAAAAATAACCCTAGATATGAGTTCACACATATCTACTTAAGTATTTTAATAAACATAAAAAAATGTATCACAATCTTTGCGAAAGTACTTCACATGCAGTGCGTATAGTTATTAAGACTTATTCCATAGAGTCGCACATCATTAGATCAATATTTTATAAATACATTATTCATTCACAACATATATCACAATCATAAATAAACAGAAGTAAACATATAAACACAAGGATTCTTAGATAATCTTCTTTATTGATATTCATTTAGGATTTACAAACTCAAAACTACCTTGTGCACTCAGCTGCAGAATTTATCTAGGTCTTTGCACACTCAGCTACAGAGCCTTTCTCACTTATCTAACCCACTTCTTTGCACTAATATCTCCAAGACTTCATTCCTTATCCATCATGACATTAGATATCTTCCCTAGACTCTCTAAGACACACCTATTTATACAATCCTACGATTCGCAGACCATGGGTGGATCTCAAAGTTGACTCAACTTTACATAAACAAGGGGCTAAAAACCCTTTTACAACTAATCATCTATGTGCTCCACATTCGCAAATCATAGAGAATTTACATCATTTACAATAATTTCATCAAAACTTAGGTTTTTAACCCCAAAACTAACCTTGGGGACCCCATCCCAATAGGCCCCCAAAACAAAGGTCGTGACTCGCCCTCAAGTCACTTGGATGGCGCTACGATCTTGCTGGGAAGATCCCCTAACTCCACCTCAAAGGTCGGTTTTCTCCTATCCTCTAGCGCAATCTTGATCTGGTGGTACCCTGAGAACCCATCAATGAATGAGTAGGCCTCCTTCCCTCCAATATTGTCTAATACCTCATCCGTAAATGGTGTCAAAAATGGATCATGGATACAGGCATCATTAAGCTTTCTCAAATCTACGCAAATCCCTCTTTCACCCTTCGACATCTTCTCCTAAACCACCATTGGGCTCACCCAATCAGATTCTTCCACTTTTTCTATGATTCTTGCTTCTAGCATATTGTCCAACTCCAAGTGAACTGTTTCCTTGTACTTAAGATTTAGGCAGTACAACCTCTGCTTAACGAGCTTTGCATCCGGCTTTAGAGTGATTTTCATAACACCCAAGTCTCCTATTATTCCCTTCAAGTCTAAAAACTTAATAGAGAACAGACCTTGATATTCGCGGAGTAACTCAACAACCTTATCCACTGTAGTGTCATCCTAATAATCTCCAATTTTGGCAAACTTTGGTTCTACTTCAGTCCTAATGTTTAATTTCTTTGTTTTCAATGGCGCGGTTATGTTCGGGTTTTCTATTTGTAGGCCCTCGACTTCTCGATGCCCTTTAGCCTCTGGAATATTAATATTTCTTGGATCTTCATCCTCCTCTTCAATGGTAACATTCTAACATTCCAGCGCATGGCGCAGCTGGGTACTCCAATCTGGTTGGACCCATTCCATAGGTTGTTGTTGTATTCTGAAGATCACTGCCTTAACCTCCTACGGAGCTTCATCAATGCTCTTGAGCCCATCTTCAAAACTGAAGGTAATTAAGAATCCTTCCCTCAATATATCCCACCCCGCGGTGCCATGGCAGAGCTCTGTCTCCAAATACCAGTTCAAGGGGATTGTGTCTAAAGTATGGCAAAACAGGTGTACCCACTCCAGTTGCGGCTCCATTCCATAAGTTTTAGTCCAATTCGATAGATGATCACGTGGATAATTTCTCCCATCATATTTCTTGGTCAATCTAATGTTAGGTCGCCCAAACCACAATCTCAACATTCTTTTGTAATTGCGCCATCCATCAAAGCTATCCTTTTGCATGCCCCACCATCGTGCGGGCATAGCACGCAACGCGAAATCTCATGCTTGGAAGTGGTGATGCTCAAGGACTTCATGCTTAAACGCATCCAAAAATTTATCCACGTCAGTTAAACCATCATAATAAGGTAAATTTATTACCTCCAACGAAATGCAGTGCTGCGTAGATACTTCATGCAGCCGATTCTGCCAATGCTCCAATTCTTCATCTAAATTAGAGGTGCAGGAACTCTCTCGGTCCCATGAAATCTGTCCATCTGTTATTGGATTGATCCAGTCTTGATCTTGCACTATTATTTTGTAGATCTGATCTAATTCATCCTCACTTTCTTCATAATTGTGGACCAGTTTAGTGTAGCGCGCCCCTTCAGCAGGGTTCAACGACACTACAACTTGAAGCAATTTCTTTTCAAATGACATTTTCCTCTTCTTCAAGTTGATGAATCCATTCATGTCAATGGCCCAGTCAATTACAAGGAGCACGGGGTATGGATTACTATCATCAATGATCTCTATTACTTCAAAATCAACCAGCGTGCTTGCACCTTCTATATCCACTATTACTCCATGTAGTCGTCCCATAAGGATGACCTTATGCTGGTTTGCCATTATAAGCTAGATTGGAGACCACTGTAGCACAGGTATCCCCATTCTTTCCCATGTTTGTTTAGACAAGACGTTCGCATGAGACCCCAGATCTAGAATGAACTGGTCCATCTCATAATCTCCTATCTTTGCGGTGAGCCTCATCCAACGCCCTATTCTTGCCTTATGTTTTCCATTATTTCTAACTACGTGTTGTCCATTAGGGGCATTTTCTTTGCAATCGCACTTGTCTATTAACTCCTGTAGGCCTTTCACAGCTTTGCTATTGCGCAACAGTTTCATGCAGGTCTTTAAGAACGTGGTAAGCATAGAGGGATCAACCTCTGTAGGTGCGCTTGTCTCTTGTACTTTGTTCTGGCTTCTAGAGGTGGAGGATTCAACAAAGATTTTCTTGGCTTCCATAAATGTTTCTTTCATGCACTCTAGATCAAAACCAACCACCTTTTCTGGGGTCTTGTGGACCCATCCGTCCTCTTCAGGTTGTTTTCCTTTGTCATCACTAGTTGTTATTCCGCTTCTCAGCACTATGTTCATGCTCTGGTCCTCCTCGTGGGGATCATCTCTCATCATATGTAAGTTCTATGTAGGTTTTCTGAGGCTGTGCCTTTTTCTCCTGCATCTTAGCTAGCAACATCAGGCTTTCTTCTATAGTGTGATCAAATTGGCTGCAGTATTGACATGACGAGCATGGCTGAATCTAACACTCCCATGCGTAGTGCCCTGGTGTTCCATAGTTGTAAAAAATAACTTGACCTCAGCCTCTACCAGGCCCTCCTCCTCCTCAGCCTCATCCTCATCCCTAATATCCTCTGTGTGCTCCTTCGGTTCCCTAATTTGGAGGTTGAGTTTCTGCTTGCATTCGGTAGGTAGGTGTTCTCTCCATCATCACCTCATAGCTACAACAGTGGTTCTCATCATGGCCCACTCATTTTTAGAAATCACAGAACAACTTTTGTGGTGTCTGAACAAACTTTTGAAGCAAATGAAAATTATCTATTGCGTGTTTTCCAGCTACCTGACAAATAGCGCACCATAGCGCAACCCCCATGCTCGATCCTGTTGGAGCTTCTAGTCTTAGGGGGATTGGTCCCCCTCCTATGATATAGTTTGCAAATACGGGGCAATGGTCTTTATCATGCCCCTTTCTCTTACATTTCAAACATCATACTTCCTCGCGCACCTCTGGCTTAGCCTCCTTATCTTTCTTCAAGATCTGTAATTCTAAGCATAGGTTTTGTAGCTGAGAATGGATTTGATGTACCCCCAAGGTCACATCCTGCATAGGTGTCACATGCAACCTCATCACTATTTCTAGGGCTTCTGCCTAAGTTCCTATCTTTTTCTATGGCAAAGCAATCTTTAGGTGGGGCAGAAGAGAGGCTATAAACCGCTCGTGATGTTGACCATCTGTGATCTGCATGATAGCTTCGCGGATCACACATTTCAACCTTTGATCTAACTCCCAAGGCATCTCATCAACCCTCATCGTGATCTCCTTAAATCCATCTACTGACTACGAGTCAGACTTAGGCTTACTAAACTCTTTGTTTAAAGCAACCTTAGTCTCTACTAGTGTTTCCACAGGATGATCAGAACAATACTTAATATATCACGTCAGCGCACGATCCTGTACATCAGAAAAACAATCGCACTTTCTTTATATTGTCATCAGTAATCTGCTTTGTTGTCCACACACCATTCGCAACAAACCAGAACTGATATGTATCTTCACTCCTTATACCTTTGAAAATTGACAACTTCATTGTGCTCGACATGTTGAATGACAGTGGGGGTGGTGGAGGTGTGGGCGAAGATGCATGCGGTGGAGGTGGAGGTGGAGTGGATGGATGATGTGCCCACGAAAAACCCTGTCTTATCAGCTGGACAACACTCCACGGTGAGGCAGGTACACTCAAAGGAGGTCCAATCAATGGGCTATATTCAGGACCTAATATTTCTTGATCTCTAAAGAGTTTTCCACTTCGCGTAGCTTCAAACATCAAGGCAATGGCATAACCTGTTTTTCACACAACAAAATTTTAATCCACATATTCAAAGATACTTACCTCGCAGTCACTTGAAAAAGTGTCGCTCTACTTCACTGTAGCTGATTGAGGTATCAACTTTGATTTCTGTAAAAAATCCTCCTAATATTCGATCAAGCCAGTGATCAACAGTGGGCACAATCTTGTCTTCAGAGGCTTCTAATCATTGCACTAGCCTCGGAGTCCACACTATTGGACCATCAAGATTCCACCTCCCTTGGTCATCTACCAACTTAAGTAACCACTCGTATAATTCGATCGGGAAGGTGAAAAATAAAATTTTGTGTATTTCCATATACAAATATCTATCCAACCACTGCTCCTTTGAGAGGCATGGATTCTTGCTTTCCTACGCCGTGAATTCGTGAATCTTTCTGTCCAACCACTTTTCAATTTCCTTGGTTGGATTCCAGTGATGCGACATCACACATCTCCTTCAAGAAAATTCCAGTCCCATCAATGGAACCATTTGTTGGCTTAGTGGGTCCTGAACCAGGTTCAGAGTTAATTGTGTCAAACAAAGCCTTACACTACTGGCCGTTTCAACAACAACCCACATAGCGCAGGTTGAAGCCTCACTCGAAGTAGTACAGGGGGATGTTGGAACAATGTTTCCGCATCCAGAGATCAATGTGATGTCTTTTAGTGCCCTAGATCTGCCTTCGAGCAAATCTATAAGCCCTTAGGGCTTGGTACTGCAACTCCCTTTAAACAGCCTCTAGACCTTAGCGAAGGTCTACAATTGGTCTTTGTGGACCCTTAACAATTGAATCATCCACTTACACGCATCCGAAAATAACCCTAGATCTGAGCTCGCGCAGATCTACTTAAGTATTTTAATAAACATAACATAATGTATTATAATCTTCGTGAAATTACTTAACATGCAGTGCATACAGTTATTAAGACTTATTCCATAGAATCGCGCATCATTAGATCAATATTTCATAGATACATTATTCATTCACAACATATATCACAATCATAAATAAATAGATAAACGCAGGGATTCTTTGATAATATTCTTTATTGATCTTCAGTTAGGATTTACAGACCTAAAACTACCCAATGCACTCAGCTGCATGGGTCTATGCACTCAACTGCATACTCTATCTAGGTCTCTGCGTACTCAGTTGCAGAGCCTTTCTCTCTTATCTAACCCACTTCTCTGTGCTAAGATCTCCAAGACTTCATTCCTTATCCATCGTGACATTAGATATCTTCCTTAGACTCTCTAAGACACACCCATTTATACAATCCCATGGTCCGCGAATCATGGGTGGATCTCAAAGTCGACTCAACTTTACATAAAAAAGGGGCTAAAACCCATTTTACTCCTAATCATCTACGCACTCCACATCCACAAATCACGAAGACCTTACATCATTTACAACAATTTCATCAAAATTTTAGTTTTTAATCCCAAAACTGACCCAGGGGACCCCATCCCAACAGAATATCTAAATGAAATGATTTGGCTATCAAGCCTTGGTTTAAAATGGCTAAACTCGGGAGGAACAATTTTTCTATAAACAAACAAGTATATATATATATAGATAGATATACAAGTGTGTCTGTGTG
>APFE030685467.1:80454-92391 GCA_000404065.3 Pinus taeda
ATCAGGTCGATATTTACTCGTAAGCTTAGGATGAATATATTTGTTTATGTATAGACATATATCCAATTATATGTTCTAAGTTGAGTTGGGCTGAAGCATTGTAAGCTCAGGAGGAATAAACTCGTTTATGTGTATATATGAATGTTACCACTATATGGTTGAAGCCACAAGCCAAGATGGCATGAGGCATTATAAGCTGAGGAAGGATAGTGAATTTCACTTATAGTAAAAGGTATATGCATAAGTAATGCTTGGTTGGGCCAAATTATTACTAAGCTTAGAAGGGAATATATATATATATATATATGGTTGGCCTGAGTCTGTGTGAGCTTTAGGTGGAATAGCTTGAAAGAGCTTGTATATGCGTTCATATATATTATGCAACAGAGGCCCTGGGAAAAGTCCACGTTACATATGTATTGATAATTGTCAATGCACAAGGGTTGGAAATCACAAGACTCTAAAGGAAAAGGTTTTTATCCTTAATCAACCATATGAGAGTGTGGTGATCAAGCACAAAAGAAAAGTAGATTAGAGCCATTAATGGCCACGAGTAATTTCAACCATTAGATGAACCTTAGAGCTTTCAGACCTTGGAGGTTTTGTAGGACTTTGATGGAGGAACTCCCCAGATTTAAATCCCAAGATTATTTGGAATGTGGGCTCGATCATATCGAACATTGTGTATGGTTGTAGATACCAAATTGACGAAGGCTTTGGAAAAATGATGAAATTACCCCATGTTACCAAATTTGTTTATAACAAAGAAAAATTGGTTTTGTAAGGTGTTTGACCCTTGGTTCCCTTGGCTGGACCTAGGGTAACATGGCATATAACATGGAAGGAGGGTGACATGCTTCCCTCATGACGACACACATGTCATCCAAATTCAGCCATTTAGAAATTCGAAATGGGCTAAAAATAGGTGACACATGGAACTCTCATAAGAGGCCATGTGGAGGGTATGACATCAGCAGAGGTCACCGGAGCGAAATAGATTGATGATGTCACCCTAGAAATATGTAGAGGATCCATCACTGAAATCACTTTGACTTATGTCCCAGGACAGAAGAATTTTCCATCAATGAACATGAGGGGATGCTCTACTACTTCCCTAGACCTTAGAATTTTTCGTTGGAGGCGCAAAAAGAAACTCTTGATATTTTATCCTTGGGAGTACGTGGCACGCTAACCTGGTAAAATAGGGTATGATGCCATGTGTATTTATATATACATGTAGGTGTATAGGTAAAATCCTTGTCGTCCAGGCATTCTTATATGAAGGTGATGGGGAAGACTCCTAGGATTTTATCCCCAGACTTGTGTGGAAAGTGAAAAACCCGCTCGTTGGAAATGGCCACACCATATGGCATAAACTTATAGCTATAACTATACAAAGGGGGAGAGACCTTATTATATTTAATTTACACATGGGTGTTCCACGTAAACCCAATGATTTCGTGTAAAGGCATCTTGGAGTTTTTTGTGAGGGCTTCCAATGAAACTCCTAGGATTTTATCCCTAAGATGATGTGGCAATGAGGTACCCACTAGGTGGTAATGTGTGCAACACATGGATATCTCTCTCTCTCTCTATATATATATATATATGTGTGTGTGTGTGTGTGTGTGTGTGTGTGTAGTTCAAAATGAGGGGAGCTCATGTATAATGAAGTGTCATAGGCCATGATGGAAAATGCTAACAGAAATGGCACACAAGCCTTGGAAAGGCTACATGGCTATGGATTTTATAGCCATGTGGTGATGACATGGGTGCCACATGGTAGGTTAGGAGGACATGGCAAAAAACTATTAGGCCAATCTTTAACTAGCCATTATTTTTTATCTAGGAGCCAAATTGAGGCAAATTTTATATCACTGGAAAGGTCTCAATGAGAAAAATACAATGGAAAAGTCTATTTTGGGTTTTGAAAATTTTGAAAAGATGACCCCATTTCCATAATTAAACTTTAAAGGCTGGGTCAACATTGTAACAATCTCCTTTTACTCTTAGTGTGGTCAATGGTTGGTAAGGGGGCATGTTACAGAGTACTATCAGAGCAAAGGTTCAACACTAGACGTTTAGAATAAATTGGTGCCCTATTATAAGATTCAAAAAGTAGAAGGGCCTATGCTTAGACCTCTAGAGATGAGTGGAGTTGGAGATTGGAGAGTAATAGATAAATATGAATATGCTTGAGTGCTACTTATAACACTAACTGTGGATTGCATGTTTATGGAAATGATGCTTGAATTATTTTTTAATGTAATGGAATTTCATGTGTTTTTTATTAGGCATCTTGAAGGTCTGGACAATCTATCAATATGACCATGAATGATTATTGTTTCTCTAATATTGGTAGAACTAATTGGATTGTTTTGTACATGATTTTTTATAACATACCAACACTACTGGTTAAGTGGTATATTCTTACAAGCTTACAATGAATATGCCTGTGAATGTTCATATGACATGATGGATTTTTGAAATCCCTATGCGGCTTATATGTGTGTTTGTGAGAATCCCATCGTTTGCATATTATGTCGCAAAGAGCCTTAGTGGCTTGGAGGCATGGTATTTTGTGACTCCATTAGAGAGAGGTATTTTGATGATTTCATGCTTGTGCAAGTGGATGTTGAGGTGTAGAATTTGTAATGGAATGGTTATGTATTGACTGAAGATTTTATACATATCCATGCTTCATTATTAAATGTGAAAATTATAAATTACAATATGGAAGATACTAATGTGACATATGGCTTTCTAACTAACCACCTTGATATTATAGATGCCATGATTGTTGGCCTTCGAAAAAAGGTTGGATTTAATGATTGTAGCTAGCCTTAGTAAGGAGATTGAACTTAATGGCTATTTCTGACATTAGCAAAAAGGCTAAATATTAAAAATTGATCATTTTAATTGATAGAGAAGGATTATATTTTAAAATTGATAATGATGGTCTTGGTAAAATATTGATCTTAAAAGAAATTCAATGGCATGATGGTTACAACCATGTTGATATGAACATGTATGTATCTTTGAATTTTGAAACCAATTTTATGTATATGTTTAATTGTCTAGGTTTGATACATGTGACTAATGATAATTTTGAAGATGTGTGAACAACTGTAGGGTAGCTGGTATATTATTTGTTATATTTTATTAATGCACTAACAACTAAGTGTGTATGGAAGCATATAAAAACATTCAATGGAAGAAAAAAAGAGGCATGGATAGTGGCATGGTAGAACATGATATGGACCAATTCCATCCAGAGAAAAAAATGGGGAGGCCCTTAAATGAAAAGTAACCTTCAAGGACTTGAAGGCTAAGCTTAAAAGTTGTAAGGCAGAGAATCAGAGACTTGAAAGGTTGAACACCATGCTAATTTAAAATTTATCTCGTATTCAAGGGTTGTTACAAAACACTCCAACCCCTTCAGATGTGGACAAAAATCCTACTGATAGGTCTAAAAAGAGGCCTCATAAGGCTGAAAAGAAAAACAAGGTGATTTCTTGGTGGCATTGTGGAGGGGGACATTTAAAAAGGACTATCCATATATTTATTGAAAAGGATTCCATTATGAATTATTTAAGGTAATTGAGACTCAAGGTTGTTGTTAACCTTGGAAAGAGCTTCAAATAGATTTTTGTATATATATATTATATATATATATAAATATATATATATATTAATATATATAAATAATATTATATATATATATATTATATATATATATATATATATAGATATATATATACATGGGATAGGGCACCAAGAATGTTGGACCCATGGTGATGGGTGATTTTGGGAGCTATTGTATGTTCACTTTGCTTTCACGATTGAATTCATATTTTATTTTCTCTTGTTTGGATTCCTAATTTATGCATGGCCATGCTACTTTTGTTTTGTGGTTTTATGATTTTTGTCATGAATTTCCTTTCTTTTTATTTCCATTGTTTCCTCTTTAAAATTTTCCTTTAGACTTCCATGCTTGGAGCCTCTGAAAAATATATTTGTTGTGGTAGGGAGGCCATAGATTCCTGGGAACAAGCCTAATTTAAATGCATTAGAATATGAGACCAAGGAGACCCCTTGCATAAATAATGAGTAGTGAAGAAATATGAGGAAGGTTGGAAAGGGGGCACTGTGTATTTGCCATGAATAATGACATGTTAAATGAGTTCCAAAAAATAAGGAACCACAATTGAATTATGGGCCATAAGGAGGTCATTTCTTGGTATATGTTGGAGCAACAATTCTAAAATATGACGTCAAGCATGAATGAGATTATGTACAAGATGAAAACTACTTGTGTGAATAATAAAAACAATACAAGGAGTTATCTGAACTTTGATTTTATCTAACATTTGACAATGTATGTTATGCCCATGATTTAGTGAACAATAATATGATAGCCAAGTGGGATGGTTGAGTCCATGGGAAATAATGGACAATGATATGGCAACCATGAAAATGGCACAAAGGAGGTTCTCTAAACCTTGACCTTACTTGATATATTTGAATATGGGTTATATTCATTAGAATGATTGATTAATTGAATGTATGTTAAGGCCATCGTGATTGATAGGTTCTTTTCATGGATCATTATTGTGGAAGAAGGATGGTTTATATTTATTTAATGCAAGTATGTATGGCATGTAAAGATTCCCAGTTGTGTGAGGAATCAATTGAGAAAGAAGTAGCCCTAGATAATTTATGATTTTTATATCATGCGATTATAACTCTTATATTTTTCCCCATGTTTACATTATGAACCTGCATGTTGAAGGTTTATCGGGATATATAGAAAAAATGTGATATGTGGCGTGTTCGCACAAGAATGGGTAATTGAAGTAAGCACAAACCCAAAATTTGGGTTGTGGGTGCATGCGGTAAAGTGTCGGAAGGAAACATATGCTCATTTACAATACATATAGATAGACCACTTAGATTATGGGTTTCCTGGGTTAATATTGGGACAAGTAGATCACTAGGGATTGGGGGTTTCCTAAGCCTAGGAGTCGTGATGATGGGGAAGTCATGGTAATGTGTAAATTGTGCCACGTGCAATATGTACAAAATGTGTTTGAATCATATGTATATGTATATGTGTTACGTGTAACATGTTGGGACGGTAAGATGTGGGATTGGTTGGGCCTATGTGTCATGTAATATGTTGGCACATACAAGTATGGGACTGTTCAAGCCTGTGCGTTATGTGATGTCGAAATTATGATGATATCAAAATTGTGATGGTAAATGATATTATTTTCGATAGAAGACTACTCGGATTGGTAGTGGCCACACTCATAGGGAAGCAAGTGAGAGGGGGAGATTATATATATATATCTATATATATATATATATATATATATATATATATATATATATATATATATATATTTTCAGGTTTGGAAACCAATCCAATATGTGGGTGTATATCCACCACTTGGGTACTTGGAAAGTTTGGCAATTGATCTAGACTGTGGGGGTCAAATAGAAGAGAAGTAACTAGGTTCTTTCCAAGATTGGTAATTGATCCAGTGTGTGTACAAAAGGAGAGAAAGGCGTTGGGTTCCTATTAGGTTTTGAAGTCAACCCAGTGTGTGTACAAGAGGAGAGAAGGTAGTTGGGTACTTGTCAGGTTTGGAAATCGACAAGTATCTGTATCCATCTGAAAAGAGAAATTCAAAGATAAGTATCCATTTTTTATTTTAATTTTATGAATTTCTAAATTATGAACATGATTTGATATTTTGATTTATGATAGTTTGGTATATGAGCTAATTTGGCTCGTTGTGATAGGAAGCAAAACAAAATTTTAAGGATTCACTTATGGATAAGATACTAATGAAGTATGATTTAATTTTATTTCAATTCCTTATGTTGAGTCTCATGGAGATTTGTGTGCCTTGATGTATAAAAGCATGGAAATTGCTCGATTTAGGTGATTGGCCCAAGTTTCAAGGTCAATAGTAGCAATAACAAAGGTATCAAAGTACACAATGGTACATTGGTCAAATAGTTTTGAAGCATGGTCATTGTGGGAGACTAGCACCCAATGGTTCCAATAGATTACAATGAGAATGCCATGACCAGGATGAAGGTATTGAGGTAGAGACTTTCCTTAGTTATTAAATTATTTTCATTTGAGGAAGCCTTCTGAAGGAATGGATTTCCCAAGGGACTAAGAAGTGAAGAAGGGGATGTGTGAACTTGGAAGATTTGTGATTACAGGGAAGAGGCCCTAGATTACTTGAGGGAATGGGATTCAAGTAAGGGGATGTCAGAAAATAATTTGGCTTTAATGGTTCATGAGCATGGTTTCTTGGGATTAGAATCACATTGGGGGTGTTCTAGGAAGTAATGGGCCAAGAATTGTTCACTAAAGGAACAATGAGCACAAAGGAATGTAGCATTAGATGTTGGAGGAAGGAAGAAATGTAAGAAAAGACAAGATATCAAGCTAGATTAGGTGCAATGAAAGAACCAGGAAGATGCATAAAAGAGCCATGGAAAGTGACTTATACAATGAATGTTTTTATGCTTATTTCGTTGATGGGCAAGCAATTGTGTATGTAGAATGTAATTATAATTTAGTTGCATTATAAATATCACATAGATTTACGTTGGGACTTATCATGCTTTTTCATTATGTTCAGGATTAGAACATCGATGACAATGTTCCTCTAAGAGGGTGGGGTTTGTGACATACCCTTTGGGAAACCCCCCTCTTATAAACTATTGCAATATTGTTTTAAATAAAATATAAAAGGTTGAGATGTGGGACATATACTTTTGAGATTTGGGAGGAGTTTTCTCTCGAGATTGAGGAAGTTCTTAATATAATAGTCATGGAAGAACTTGTGTGCTTTTAATGGCTACTTAAATAATTAAATTAGCTGGAAAGACAAGGAATATCCCATACCCTTTTTGCGAAAAGGTACAAGAAAAAGGGACAAATAAATTAATTGGAAGAAGTGGGTTACGTTGGAAAGATAATATGCCTAGAACCTTCAATGACCACACAACGTTATGGGAAGACGAAGGGACCAAAAGGGGGCACACAAGAAAGGGAAAAAAAATGGGAGGGATTTGGAAATAGTTGAGGAGAGACTAGTGCAAGGAGCTAAGGATACAAAGGCCTCTCTCAGAAGAAAAGAGACAAAGGAAATCCCTAGGAATATCATGCAAGAGAAAGAGAGGGAAAGCAACTATTTTAGGAAAAAACATTTCCTAAGGAAAAGAACAAAGTCACCAAAATAAGAACTTCATCTCAAACTACAAATTTGTTGTGTTCCAATGTTCTCTAGATGCCTAGCTTAGGGTGGAGACACTAGGGTGTTTAATACCTTGGTTATTGGTTGGAGACAAGAGGATCACTGGCCAGTGATGTTGGAGGCATGAGAATCTACTTTCGTAACTCTTCCTAAAGCTCTGAAATTTGGCTCAAGGGTGAGAGTTGCAAGTAATATTGGATGCATATTGGCAGAGGTTGGATGGAGAGTTAGAGTCCCAATCTCAATGGGAAAATATTTCAAGATAACATAAGTGTTCTTATGCCTTATGTGTCAATGAATTCTATATGAATTTTATTGTGTTATGTAACTACCATTTTGAATGTGTGGAAATTTCGTTTCCTATAAGAGTGGGAGTGTTGGTTTCTGTTGTGGCGGCTGCAACACCCTCCAAAATTTTGGCCTGCATTCAATTTCGGAGCCTCTCTTGAGTTTTCAATTGATTTTTGCATGTGCTCAGGCTCACTCCATGGGCTTGTGTGAGTCTTTGCACCAACCTTGCTTGACCATTCAATGAGCAGATTTTGCATGTTGGTAACAATGTCTCGCTTGCGACCATGTTCTCTTCGTACACAATGTCTTCGCTTCGTGTGTACATGTTGTGTTCACTATGTAAACATCCTTCGTGCTCACACATAGTGTTGTATACACTGTCACGCAAGTGTCATCACGGTCATCCAACGATCAATCACAGTGTCATGCTTGTTGATTTTCACCATCAGTCAGACATGTTGAGCATGTGTGTCTGGATGGTTTGAGTTGTCCCGTCATCAAGTCATGTGAGTGTGTGTTTGTAAGATCCCATACAGACCATTTCACTCACTCACACACTTATTCATTTTTGTTGAAGTTATGACGACCAGATCACCCTCTAAGAGTCTGACCTTCACCTCACCATCAACTTGAGTGACTGTCACCCATAATAGTGCAAAAGCACCTAGCAAGCCATTTTGAAGTTGCGATGCCCACAAGCTGATCAATCAACCCTCGTGTTGGTCGACTAGAGAGTTTGACCAGTCATTCACCCCAGGACTTACTCCCCTCAAAAATTGCACAGAGGCTGCAGACCATGCCCGCTCCGCTGACTGAGAAAATTGCGTAGACAGGCTAGACAAACACCTAGTGCCCGTCCCTATCTCCCTTAGAAATTTGCGCAATTTTCCCAACCAGCCCACCAATCAGCCGGCCGGTTGTTCACCTGAAAAACTTTGCAGATTTCATGAGAAAGCCCTCTGCATCCCAACAGTCCACGCAACTCAGAAACTATGCAGAGGTGGTCAATAAATCAGCCTCCAAGCATCAACATAATTTTTCCCACCACCAACTCCTAGTAGCCCGCTGCCAACTCCCTTAAGGAATTGTGTAGTTTTTGCGACCAAGCTCCTGCAACCCACTACCAACTCCCTCCAAGAACTGTGCAATTTTTTCTTCCAAGCTCCTGCTACCCACTCCCTCCAGAAATTGTGTAGATTTTTTCTGCCTAGCCTTCCTGCAACCCAGAGTGCTCCTCCCAAAATTGTGGAGATTTTTCCTCCACCCGAGCAAGATCCCGCAAATAGCCACTGCTAATCCAGATTGCTCGTCACCATCTCCCAGTGACTACTACGTAGTTTTCACTAGCAATGCTAGGAGCCCACATACCATCTTGAAACTTGCCTCGTGCAGTTCTATAACCTTGTCTTCTCTCCCGATCACCTACATCTGAAACAATCATGCATCATGGTAGACAAGGAAGTTTATGGATTTGATGTCATCTCATCATGAATGATTGTAGATAAAGGTACACAGATAAACATGGTGCGATGATGGATGGGATGAACAAGCGAAGTACATGCAAAAGGACATGTTCACAAATGGATGAACAAACGATGCATGCAAAGAGATGTGTTCACAAATGGACGAAAAAATGATGCATGCAAAGAGATGTGTTTGCAAATGGACGAACAAACGATGCATGTAAAGGGATGTGTTCACAAATGGATGATCATACAAAGATGTGTTCGCGGATGGACAGACGACGAACATGTGAAGATGTGTACACAGATAGATGGACAGACGGACAAACATACACTTTTCATAAACGGATGAACCTGTCAAGCATGCCAACATACAAGAAAGGAGCAATGTGTGAATGCAACATCAAGCAAACCCAACAACCATCGAAGACTCCATGCACCTTGCCATGCAGAGGTGACACTGTGACACACCATGAGGACAACCATTGTTGGGCAAAGAATCCCCCAAGGGAAGTTTTGGGGCTTAAAGCCCATATTTTCATTTAAAGATGTAAATCCAATGGAAAGACTCTACATTTTGTGGGCATGGAGTGCAAAGCTTGTACATGAGTCATAGGGTTGTCTACCCTTAATTTTGTAATGTAATGTTAGCTTTAGAGATCTACCCATGATCCACAAACCATGGGATTGTATAAATAGAGTGAGGCTCTAAGTTGTAAAAAAAGTAGCGATGGAAGAATGAAGGATGAAGAATTGAGTCTTATCTAAATTGTAGAGTAGAGTCTTTGGGTCATAGAATAGGAGAAGGCTCTACAGCTGAGTGCGTAGAGGCCTAGTAGTCCGCAGTTGAGTGCGTAGACCACTGCAACTCATTGTGAAGGGTGAGTCGAGTATGTAACCATTGAAGCATTAATAAAGAGAAGTTTTGCATCAATTCTATGTACCTATTTCCTGTTTTATGCATTGTTTTATGCCATCTCTCTCCTCGCGTGGTCCTAGCACATCTATTAATGAGTTCATGAAATCCCTTTACAACCTTACTGCTGCGCAGTAGCTTCATGCATGTTTCTAGGAACATCGTAAGCATTGATGGGTCCATTTATGGCTCTAGTCTGTCTTTGCTTCCTGAAGTGGAGGCATCAGTGAAGCTCTTCCTAGCTTCCATGAAGGTTTCCTTAGTGCGCTCCAAATCAAACTCTGGTTCTTTTGCCGGGGCCTTGCGAACACAAGTGTTATCTTCAGGCTGCTTGCCTTTATCATCTCTTGTCATAATTCCACTTTGGAGCAAAATGTTTACGTTGGGGTCTTCCACGTGCGGCTCAAACCTCATCATTTGTAGGTTCTAAGTCGGGGGAGGTTAGAGCGCTCCCTTGTCACGCAACCTAGCTATCAATGTGGGACAATCCTTTGTATCATGATCAAACAAGGTACAAACAGACATGATGGATGCGTTGGATTCTTACAATCACGAGCATAATGTCATAGCCCCTCGCAACTATAACAAATCAGCTGTCTGCAACCTCTTCCAGGTCCTCCTCCACCTCAGCCTCGTCCGCGCCCCTAAAATATGGTTCGCACAATTCCTGCGTTCTGGTTAAGGGGTTGTGTTTCGGTCAGAACTCAGTAGGTGGGAGTCCTATCCATCATTAGCTCATAGCCTCTACAGGTATGCTCATCATGTCCCACTGATCTACAAAAATTACAGAACAGCTGTTGTGAATTTTGCGTGCACTTCTGCAACAGATGATAGTTGTTCGTAATATGCTTTCCTCCTATTTGAAAAATCACACACCACAAAGCAGGCGTCGTGCTAGGTCATGCTTGTGCCTCTGGTCTTAACGGCATCAACCCTCCTCCCGCGAGGTAATTTGCGAACACCAGCCAGTGGTCCTTGTCATGTCCCTGATCCTTGCACTTTACGCACCATACTTCTTCGCGCACTTCCTGGTAAGCTATCCTGTCCTGTTTCAGACTCTGCATCTCAAGGCATAAGTTTTTCAGCTGCACGTGGATCTGCTGAACTCCGAGGTTATGATCCTATATCGGGGTCTCATGCAGTCTCATCGCGATCTCCAAGGCCTCTTCCTGAGTCGCTAACCTCTGTTGTGACAACACGTTCCTTAAATGCAGTGTTAGCAATGTTACAAACCATTCGCGGTGCTGTCCATCTGTCAAAGTCATATTGGCTTCGCGAATTGTGCACTTCAGTCTCTGATCCAACTCCCAAGGACTCTTGCCTAGCAGCATTGTGATCTCCTTGAACCCAGTGATCGACTGCGCCTCTGACTTCGGCCTTCTAAATTCTTTGTTCAGCGCAATTTGGATATCCGCGATCCCCGCATTTAGATTCTCATTAGAATGCTTAATATACCAGGTCAACACGCAATCCTGCAGACCGCTGACCAACATTGCTTTCTTTATGTTATCATCTGTAACTCCCTGCGCTTCCCATATGGCTTTTATCACGAACCAAAACTGATCTGGATCTTCATTTCCTACTCCCTTGAACACTGACAACTTTATCGTGCTTGCCATATTGACTCGCAGTGGTGGTGGAGGTGGTATGGGTGAAGATGGGGATGAAGGAAGTGAACTGGTGGTGGTGTGGTGTTGGTACCATTCTAAGACCCTTTTTCCCTCCCAAAACATGACCATTTCCTACCTTTTTCTCATCATTCATTCCTCAAATACCTTGGAAATTAATTAATTAATAGTTTATAGTTGTTGAATTGCATATTAATTGATTTAGGGGTTTTGTGTTGATAAATTAGGATTTTTGGCCTAAATCACTACAGGAAGTCTCAACAACTTGTAAATGGCTCATTATGTGACATGTGGCATGGCAGCCAGGTCAGAGCGAAAGGCATGGGCGAAAAGAGGAATGTCCAAGCATGGACAAG
>APFE030685467.1:99974-110904 GCA_000404065.3 Pinus taeda
TAAAAAAACATAAAAAATAAATTTAAAATAAATAAATGGGTTAGATGTGAAAACCAGATTCTGGCACACTCTAACCTCGAATTCCTACTTGAAAATCAATTTGTTGGTGAGTAAGAATTATTTTCCTTTATCATTGTTTCATGTTTTCAGCTGAATATGGACTTGAGGACAAGTCAAAAATTTTGTGGGGGAGAGGAGCATCAGTATTCTTATTTTCTTATCTCTCCATTGTACAATTTTTTTTTTTTTTTGTAAATTTTCCAAACAGTTTGTTCCACCATTCCAGACTTCAATGAATAAGCTGTCTTGTCATTGTTTTATATCAGAGGGACCTGGTTGTATATATCATGTAGGGGGACCTGTTCTGTCCAAGGAGACCATGCTACCAGCACCAGCAGAATATCAGCAGTGAGGGACCTGTTTAGACATATCAAAGGGACCTGTTAGGAGATTGATACTTCAAAAGAAAGTCACTTCAATACATCTTCAGCAAGTTTCTACAACAGCAGGATCAGGACTTCATCAAGACTTCATCAATCAAGCAACCAAGCTCAGCAGCACCTGCATGCATACAAAGAATTGCATGAACATCTTCAGCACTGCAGAGGGACCTGTTGCATGCCTTAAGGGGCCTGTTAAACAGCAAAGAAATCAAACAACAGTCAAAAGTTAGCTCTACTCAGATGTCAATGCCACAGCAGTCAAACAGTGTAATGTATTCCTTGTTTTTAACACTTAATTTCCTAGATTAATTTTTATGTTATTTTAATAGCTATGACTGTTAGTAATTAGTTCCAAAGGCACATTTCCATTCTCTCTTATTTCCCTAATTCTTCCCTACCCCAATCCACTCCCTACTCTAAAATTCATTCACCCCTCACTCCAATACTCCCTAAACATATCCACAACCATTACCGCCATATCCATTTCCTAAATCTACACTTTCCCTTAGAAGAATACCAACAGGACACGTGGCTATTTTTAAAAGTTAATAAGAGTACCCTTTTTTTGAAAAACTTAAAAAAAAAGAAAATTAAAAAGGGTCATTATACCAAAGCAAGTGACAGCAGGCCTATTCATTAAGTTGCATGGGCCGAGTGATGATTCACCACCCGACGTACATACACCTCTCAGCGCTCCTATCATAACGTTCATACAAGTAATACTATCATCATTCCTCTGTTTTGAAATTAAATGCATTCTGAATCGAGCTCATTTGCAAATGAGGAAACAGTGGTCGTTTTATTTATTCCCGGGATTATATACGTTGGCGTAAAATTCCAACTACATATGCTGGTGCATAAGCTTCCACAGGCGTAAGCTTCCATAGCAAAGACCGAGGGTAGAGTTTCGAATCTCGTCGAGCTCCATAACAAACCGACCCAACAGCACAGTGAGCATTAAAGGAGCGATTATCTCAGGTAACAACTCAGACCTCCTTGTCAAATTCGCAAGTTAGGAAGCTCGACCCCCTGCCAAGATGACAAGCAGGGTTGAGCCAAATATATTTGACAACTCTCAGTACCACGAGGACTGTATTTCAATTCTGAGGGAAATACAATGGCTACCCTTCTTAGAAAAATTCAATGGAAGCAACGAAGAAGTTGCCAAGCAATTTGCCTTCCGTTCAATGGGGAGAAGGCCTTGATAGGCACTTTCTCATTCAGAGTCTCAGAGGACACCATTGCCCAAGCAACAGGGGTTAGTCCAGAGGGAGAAAAATACTTCAAAACCAAGCAATTTAAAGAAAAATCGTGGACCCAATTTATGTCCAGGTCACGAGTCTCAGCAGTAAATTGGAAGAAGGGCATCCCATGAAGTTGGCTAGTGCATCCTTGGGACGAAATGGTTTACATCCTCCAGAAGTTTGTGACCTGTGAAGGCCGCTATAGCCTCGTCTATTTGTATCACATAAAGTTGTTGCTGCACATAAAGAAACAATGTGTTATTAGCTTGCCATACTTCTTGCTACAGAGCCTAACCAAAATGTCTAAAACTATTCAGAAGCAGAAAGGAAACGAGGACAAAAGTTTATACCATTTTGGTTTAATTAAAATCCTTATTGAAGATGAAATGCAAAGAAGAGGGAATACATGGAAGGAATTCCTCGCTGCCAACCAGATTAGGGACGAGGAAGACAAAGAGAAATCACCAGAGAACTCAAGGTTTATGAAAGATATTGATGAAGAGATTCTGGCATCATCTAGAGCTAACAAGGTACCTGTGAGCAGCATAAGAACCATACAAATGAGAAAAGAAGATGCAAAAAGAGCAGAACAAGACAAAGTCTTCACCACCTACTCAAGAAGAACGAGGAGGGCATCGAAAGTCCAGCTACAAGAAGAGTCTAATGTGCCTATACAGATGGACATTCAAAGAAGTGATCATTCACCACCAGAGCCAGAAGCCGATGTGCATATTGAAAGCCACTCACCCCAGGGAGCTGATATAGAAGTCGAGAGCAATAACAAGCAAGAGAGAGGGTCTCCACCTCCCAGTAAGAAACAGAAGAAATTAGAGCGGCAAATCGAAAAACTAAAAGAGGAGCTCATGGAAGCCAATATGTTAGAGAAAGTCATTAAAAAGGAAAATGAAATGCTCCGTACACAGAGCAAGGAAATTCAAATGAAAAACAAAAAGTTGAAAGAGCGGGTTAGTGAGCTGGAAGCAGAGCAGACCGACATTTGCAAGTGGGCCACCAAGTGGTACAGCCAAAAGAAGACCCTAAAGGAAAAGTACAGAAGGCTGAAGCAAGAGCTCCACGACCAAAAAGATGCCTAGGTGAAGAAGAACGTTGACACACTACTCAAGGTAGCAGAGGTACAGGCAGGAACTGAGTTTAAAGGAAGCACATCATGGTTAGCATGAGGACATGCTAAGTCATTAAGTCGGGGAGAGATGTTGGTACCATTCTAAGACCCTTTTTCCCTCCCAAAACATGACCATTTCCTACCTTTTTCTCATCATTCATTCCTCAAATGCCTTGGAAAATAATTAATTAATAGTTTATAGTTGTTGAATTGCATATTAATTGATTTAGGGGTTTTGTGTTGATAAATTAGCATTTTTGGCCTAAATCACTATAGGAAGTCTCAACAACCTGTAAATGGCTTATTATGTGACATGTGGCATGGCAGCCAGGTTAGAGCGAAAGGCATGGGCGAAAAGAGGAATGTCCAAGCATGGACAAGCACCTATCCCGCATTGGAAACATTCCTCCTATATGCACGGTCAACGCTTAGTCAACTCTGGCATGTTGGCAGAAAGGCAGCAACAGCACTCAGTTTTAGTCCATTTGATTTTTTTAAGTTGTTTCCTAGTTTTAATATGCGTAAGTAGATTAGGAACATCTCTGCGTTTTTACCAAAAGTAGCAACAACCGCCTATGGATAAACATCCATTTTTCAAAGGATGTAATGCATGTAATTAAAAGACTGAACCGGGACATATGTTCGTTTACACTATCGTTTTGATATTGCAGACTGTTACGTTTTTACATTATCACTTCAGAACAGAGCTTTTGGTTTCAATATAATATCGCATTACAATCTCTGTGCTTCGTTTTAATACTGTGATCGTGGTGTGATTATCTCGGTGTGCCAGAGACGCGGACGGGCCCTGCGTGTATGGTATACGGACATTTCATTTACGTTTGCATTGTATTTACATTGTGGTTTTAATTTCGTTTTACAGTCAATCGTTTGAATGATACTTGAATACGATTTATATGTTCAGAGATTTGATTGATGCTTACATTGTGTTTATGAATGCGTTAATTAGATGTCTGTACATGTGTTCGAATAAACCCTCTTCTAGATTGTGAATTGCATCCCGTAAAGGATTCGATCCAGGGTTGTTTATAAAACACTGATATGGACGATGTTTATGAGTTTTCCTTTGTATGCCTTCATTAAATATTCATGATTGTTGAATGACATTGAACAGGGGTTTCATGTTGGTGTCTCTGTAAGGAGACCGAGCCTTTAAAGATAGTCATATACAGCACATTATGGATTGCATTCTAGTTGTTAACAGCATATGGTTTTATGCTTAGTTAAGGTTTTGATTGATAGTTTAACAATAGATTTAATCCCAGCACTGTACTTAGGAGTCATAGGTTTAAAGTAGATCCTTTATGCTTATATATTTTAGGCACACGCCTCTAAGTATACGCACCCTGGTTGATAATTAATTTAGACCAATCTAGCACCCGTAGATAGGACACTACATGTGGGTTGGGGTGGTATGCACAAAATCCTCTGTCTTATCAAATTGATCGCACTTCTTGGTGAGACCTTCGCGAGCTCTTCCTCTTCCCCTCACGGAGGTGAAATTAAGGGGCTAGTTTCTAGTTCTGTACTACCTTAATTTTAGTAAATTCTCCCACTTCGTGTAGCCCCAAACATCAATGTATTTGCATAATCCAATTTTCACACAGTAGCATTTTAATCCAAGTGTTCATAGACTTAACATACTTACCTCGCGGTCCTTTGAGAAATCATCGTTGTCCCTCGCTATAGCTGACTAAAGTGTCTACCATGAACTCAGTAATGAATCCTCCTATAATCTGATTGAGCCGGTGATCAACAGCACACGTGATCTTATCCTTAGATGCTTCCAATCTACGTACCAACTCTTGAGTACACACAATAGAATTATCGAGTTTCCAACTCCCTTGGCTATTTGCTAGCTTCACGATCCACTCGTACAACTCAGTAGGGAAAGATGTGAAGAAAATTTCATGGATTTCCATGTACAGGTAGTAGTCTAACCACTTTTCCTTTGATAGTCATGGATTCTTGTTCTCCTGTGCCGTGAACTCATGAATTTTCCTATCCAACCAATCTTCAATTTATTTCTTAGTTGGATTCCAATGATATGACATCAGACATCTCTATGCAGATTCTAGTCCCGATAATGGAACTGTTTGTTGGCTTGTTGGGGCCTGACCCAGGTTCAGAGTTAATTAACCAAACAAATCCCTATACTACTGGCCCTTTCAGCAACATTCCGCGGAGCGCGGACTGAGGTCTCACCCAAAGCAATATGGGGTGGTGTCGGAACAAGGTTTCCGTACCCTTGAGATGTCTGAGGGGTTGATTTAGTCCAACTGTGAATACCTTCGTGCAGGTTACTTCACGCACTTCCCTGACCTACGAGGCCTTCACCCCCTATTATATTCGCCTTTGCGCAGCCCTAACTAGGCGTTGTGGCACTTTCACGTTGCTAGGGTAGTGATCTGCACTATTTCCTCAAGTCACACCATCGATCTTACTTATCTTCTTATAAAATTAGTTATCTTCACGTAAATAGACACCATCTATTATATTTACTTATTCAGCAAATTCATATAAGTTCGCGCAGTAAATAGACAATAAACTTATAATTCATGCCCACTATACTTCAATGCATAAAACAGGAAAAGATACACAGGAATATGGTAAAACTTTTCTTTATTAATGCTTCCAATGGTTACAGACTCAACCTACCCTGCACACTCAGCTGCAGGGGCCCACGCACTTAGTTGTGGAGTACTAGGCCTCTACGCACTCACCTGTAGAGCCTTCTCCTACTCTACGACCCAAAGGCACAACTCTACACTTTGACTCAATACTTCATGGATTTATTTCCTTCCATTTATTCTTTTTTTTCCTTCTCTACACTTACTCGCTCTATTTATACAATCCCATGGTCCGCAGACCATGGGTAGATCTCTCAAACTGACATTACATTACAAAAATGAGGGCGGACAACCCTCTGACTCATTTACCATATTCGCGCTCCGCGCCCACAAATCGCAGAGTCTTTACATCAGACTTAGTTCAAACTTGGGCTTTAAGCCCCAAAACTTGCCTTGGGGGGGATCCCACGCCCAACACCTCGAAACCCACTGCGAACTAGATTAACAATGGAGGAAAAAGGGAAAGTGGTTAACTTGGAAATCGATGAGGAGGAAGAAGACTTTGAGGATATCATAACAGAAGAGGACGACGACGAGGGCATGGAGGAAGAAACTGAGGGTGTGGTCCCTCTAACCAAGCTGCCCGCATATGTCTCTCTGTGGAAGGGGAAGGCAAAGGTACCCAAGGACCTGGACGACAATAAAAGCCATTTGTAGACTCTGTTGTTACTTGATGATACCATTTTCGAAGTAGCGCACTTGGGAAGGGTGCTGAACTTAAAGTTCGAATATTGGGATTGCGCTGACCACAACCGCGCACCTCATGAAGCCAAAGAAAAACACCGCAACAGGAGTTATAGAGTTGGAGTCGTCCAAATGGTTGCGTGGGGTTGAAAAGGCAAGGTTGTTGAACCTGCTCTAGGTGCCACATTACCATCACGCCCCAGTAACTATCTTCGTCATCAGGTAGTTGCTCTGCCTAGTGCATGATGGGTATCTTTGGATGGAGGAGCCCATCCCCATCATGGACCACCTGATCCATCGAATTACCTGACTCTCATGTAAAGGAGAAGACCCTGTAGACATTTCGTAGGGTAAAAGCAGTGATTTGGCTATCGCGGAGGCCATGAAAAATAAATACAAGTTGGAGAAGAAAAAGAGGGGCTACGCAATCTCCAGTATCAACAACAAGGAAGTTAGAGCTGTGAATCAGATACTAGCTGGTATGGTCATGCGTAAGTGCCACGCAGATGAGGTGCTTGCGCTAGTGGTTGCACTGCCAAACAGTGTGCAGAGGGGGTCCAGTTTAACTAGTCCAAATTCTTGTGCAAGGAGTTCCTAGAGAATTGTCACGAGGCACAGGAATAAGGAAAAACCTTCCACTATGCATGGCCTCTGCTGTCCATAGTGCTCTTGCCTGGGGAATTCCCTGAGGACAGCCAGTTCCCCATAATATCAAGCAATCTCCCAGAGGTCGCGAATTACGCTTCGTTGTGGGCTACTAAAGACACACACCGCATCCGCGACAGTAAAATATTATGGGTGTTTATGGAGATGAATATCAAGATGGGGATTAACTGCAAGCTACGGAAATATTTTTGGTGTTTACGGAGATGAATATCAGGATGGGGATTAAATGCAAGCTGCGGAAATATTTTTGGTGTTTATGGAGATGAATATGAGGATGGGGATTAACCGCAAGCTACAGTTATCACCCACTGTCTACAATAGCCTGTTAGAGTCGGTCTTGTCAGTCCTCCGTCAGAGATCAAAACTCTTTCTACATTTCATTTTTAGGAGTCTCGCTCCATTCACTCAACTGCATTCCGCTAGGGGCATGCCATTTTCTGACGAAAGGATCTTGTCAGTCATTACCCCTTACCCCTCATGTCTAGCACCTATTGGCTTAGGTCTTTTCATCAATGTTTATTAAAGTCCATGACAGTCACTGTTTGATCTTTTAATGGACAAGAGTCATTTGCAGTCATTAGGTCTAGGAATCAGATAAATTGGTCTTCAAACATGTCCAATAAAGCCATGCAGGCCAGAGGGAGGCCCTTACAAAGTTATGATTTAAAGATTTTCATTGTCATGTTGATAGATTACGACTGTTCCTCAAAACTCTGTTTTGAAGAAAAGTCAAACAGTGTGTCATTTGTGATAATTTTAAAAAACAATTCCAGTTGAACTCTTCAAGCGTAGTCATGGTCTCCTTGGCCAAATGCCATGTCATCAACCCCTGCAAAAAGTGCCAAAAATTTCATCATTTTAGCTAAAAATTCAAAGGGAAAAGTGAAATACAGAGTTGAATTAAATTAGGAAAAAGTCCCAAAACAAAACATTACCATAGTGGGTTTTGAAGAAACAAAAATCAAACCCATGACTCCAAAATGTTTTTATATAGAATTTCCACAAGGAATAATGTCATTCTGCACACCAAGGATAGAGAGAAAGCATTTCAAAGTGATTGAGAGTGCAAGCACGCGTTTTGAGTGAGGTTGGAGGTGTTTTCATAGGCACGGCGCACAGGCAGAGGGGCGCGGCGCACAGAGGGAGCGCGGTGCACTGGGCGCTACCACGCAATGTTAAATTAACACGGGCGCGACGCACACAAACGGCACGGTGCACAGGCAGAGGGGCGTGGCGCACACCCATAAAAGCCCGGTTTGGCTCCAAATTTGCAACAAATCGCCTTGAAACCTTTGAAAATGCCAAGTAGGGTCGACATCTCGATTGCTCATCAAATTTTGTGAATATGATGATGGTGTATGGCCGTTTATAGTTGCAATAAAAATTCCTAAACCCTACCGCTTGAAATCATCAAAGCCATTGCTCTTAGGGTTGCAAATTTGTTGTGTTGATGCCAAGGTTCCTCCTCCCTTTCACCTTTCCCTTCTTTCCATCGTTCCCTTCACCCCCTATTCCATTTTTCCCATCTTTCGCTACCCTAAAAAATTACTAAACACCTATTCCCTATCCCCTCCACTCATTTGTCAATGTAAAACCCCAAAATCCTACATTATAAAATCCCCAAACCCTCCTACATGTCCCTAAACAAAATTTCTCCCCATAACCCCTAATCCCATCATATTATTCCCTTCCTAACACTCCCTTTTTCATTGTTCCCCTTGGTGGCAGAGTTCATAACAACAAAAAATAGTTGGTGGCAGAGTTCATAACAACACATAGTTGCATACATCATCAAAGGGCAATCCAAGCACAGTCCATATATAGCAGTCATGGCATCTGAGCATTCATCGGAGTATGAGGTGGAAACCCAAAGTGATTCATCCTCAGAAGAATAGCCTCCCAGGAGACATCATAAAAGTGGCAAACATGTTAGGGATGAACCAACCACCCTCATAGAATTGCAGGCCTGCCCTCTTGCTATGTCATGTTTCCAGCATCTATCATGTTTGGAGTTTTGTCAAAAGGTGGATAGTGTTCGAGTTCATCATGAGTTGGCCCATCTTTTTGTGCTTCACTTACATGGATATCAATCTATCTTAGCCGGTGTCACTTTCACACTGACACTTGAAACTGTCTCATTAGCAACCGGCATACCAAACGTTGGAGAACCATGGCACAAGAAACAAAAGGTTGATCGGTAGCATTATGAGCCATACATTAAGGCCAATTTATTGAGGTAGCTCAAAAGAGTCTTTCCATTCTAATATCTGAAAGATGAATTTGCTCCACTAATGAAGTTGATCATGAAATATTTCAGCTTTGAGGGAAGGTTCTCTCGTTTATATGCCTATCACATCATGTTGCTCATGCATTTTACTAGGGTACGGATGATGAACATCCCATATTTCATCTGCAGGAACATAGAGAGGATGAATACCTTCATGCAGCACAAAACCCCTCAGCAGCAACTTAACAATGCTTATCATTTTACTCTTTTTAAGATTTTTGTGGTTCATCAGCTGGGATTACAGGGCATTACTTGGGATGAGTTCATCTCCCATGACCTATTCAGCACTTCACAAGTATTATCAGAGGTTGAACATGAGATAGGTGGTCCTTCTCATCAATTTGAGCACCATGAGACCGCTACTATGCCGGTATTCATCACCTATCAGAGAGGTAGTAGACATTTGTTTCCAGCAACAAAGAGAGTGTTATCTCCACCCGGGGTGGAAGGGGCCTCGCTTTCGACATCGACAACACAGGTACAGGACAAGGGCAAGAGGCCCATGCATGATGAGGGGCCATCAAGTGAACGAGAGGCCGACTTCATCCTCATTCATGATGATGATACAGATGTGGAGAGTGCCAAACTTAGGAGGACCATCCACGAGCAGCAAACAAAGATCCAAGCCTTGTCTCTCAATTTGGAGAGGGCTAAGTGGATTATCAGGTATTTGGAGCAGAGGAACAAACAGCTCGAAGACCAGCATGAGATCATGGAGCTGCAAAACATCCACGAGAATCGCCAAACTGCCCAACGTAGGAGGATTGAACTCATTCCATTAGAGCAAGAGATTAACAATGACCGAGAGTCTTGGCTCGAGCGGATCAACATCCACCTTGAGAGACTGTAAGAGAAGGCCGAAAAGGACAAAACATTATTGAGGCAGATGGTTTATCACTACAGGGCACGGAACATGAGTTCAAAGGCTCGGATAAGGAATTTGAAGGCGAAATTGAGGAGAGCGACAAAAAGACAAAAGAGGCAAAAAGAGCAAGATCGGCTCCGAATCTTGGCTGAAGCCTCTGTGGCCTAGCATAGCACTTCATAGAGAATCTCCAGCCCAAATTTTAAAAAAATTGGGGCAATTTTGGTCATTTGACAAATTTTTGTGCACAAAACAGGGTTTTTCTCTCTATGCGCCGCGCCATTGGTGCGATGCTTATGATAGGGAGCTCCAAATCACGAAAGGTTTGCATTTTTGGATTTAGCATGAAAAATCGTGACTACTGGTGCATGGCCAAGAAGTTTGGGCAAGTTTTGAGTCCCCAGGAGGTCAAAAACACTCAAAAATGACCTCTCTGCCCCTATTTTGACACACAGGAAGTAGTCTTGAGAGATTGAAGTTTTGGAGGGGAAAATGACCACCAAATTCAGAAATTCCACTTGGATTGGAAAGTAGACAGGCATGGCTTTATAACAAGTACTCTTGGGCAAAAATTTGGACTTCAGCAGGTACCTCAAAATCGCCTCCAAAGTGGCGCGGCGCACAGAGACCCAAAGGCCAAAATCCCTTCCGCTCCGCGACATTTCAATTGGCTACTTTCTCCAAGTGGGCCTGCTCATTTACACTACATTTTTCTCAGCACCTAAGGCAAAGTTTAAAAATTATTTTCACTAATGGTTGGCTTCTATCCAAGTGGTAAAGGAAGGCGAGCAGACACCCAAGCAATTTGTCATTTTTGTAACACTACACCTGTCACTAATGGTTGGCGTTCCATTTCCAATTTGTAATGATTTGAAAACTCCCCAACTCTGGGTCGTTCCATTTCCCAATGAAATAATATATTTATTGTATGTAAAACCATTTGCAAAGGGTTGGTTGTAATTTCTGG